>JAWPHD010006476.1:0-144458 GCA_037043455.1 Cyrtodaria siliqua
GGAGGAGGGTGCGACATCAGTTTTTCAGCCCCTATTTAGACTAAGTCAAGGGCCACAACTCTGTGATTCTTGGTCCAAAAAAAACAAACAAAAAAAAAACTCAGGTGCGCATCTTCACTTGCTGGTCAACATTCCCGTAAAGTTTGGCGACCGTGGGTTAAATAGTTATTGAGGATCACGCGACACAAGTTTTTTCAGCCCCTATTTTGACAAAGTCAAGAGCCATAACTGTGGTTCTTGGTCCAAAATAAAAATGAAAACCCAGCTGTGCATCTTCACTTGCTGGTCAATATTCCTGTAAAGTTTGGCGAACGTGGGTTAAATAGTAATGAAAGAGGGCGCGACACAGTTTTTCCAGCCCTATTTTGACTAAATCAGGGGCCATAACTCTGTGGTTCTTGGTCCAAAATAAAAATGAAAACCAGGTGCGCATCTTCACTTGCTGGTCAATATACCTGTAAAGTTTGGCGACCGTGGGTAAATAGTAATGCAGGAGAGCGCAACACAAGTTTTTCCAGCCCCTATTTTGACTAAGTCAAGGGCCATACCTGTGGTTCTTGGTCCAAAATAAAAATGAAAACCCAGGTGCACATCTTCACTTGCTAGTCAACATTCCTGTAAAGTTTCGTGACCTTTGATTAAATAGTTATAGAGGATCGCGTGACACAAGGATTGGGACATACATACGTGGATGGATAAGTGCAAATCTATATGCCCCCATTTTTATATGTCCCCACAAGTGGTGACATAAAAACACAATGAAATATCACTCTATTTCATAACAATTCCACAGGGAACATGTTGTTTTGTTCATTAATGCTTATTTTAAGACATCTTGCAAATAAGTGGAACATCTAAGGGATGACCAATAAAGCAGAAAATATAAAACTCTATGAAATACAAACACCAGAAGAAAAAAAGTTCATATCCTTTCACTGCAAATCCATTTTAGTGTTCATACTTACCATCACTATCAAACATTTCATCTTCAATATATCTACCAATCGGTACTACAGATTATATAACATGATTTTATAAATTAATTAAACATATTTATCTTAATAGAATTCATAATGACAAGTTTTAGAATCATTTTTTTTTTTTAAAAGAGACGCATGACAATCTTGACATTTTTATCAAGCATTAAAATTAGTCTATGGATTTATTAATCCAGTATTATTTTCAATTTAAACCTGCTTGTATATATTTAAATACATTTTGAGTTTTCAACCTTTTTCATTATTCTACTATAGGTTTGCCTATATTATTGGTGAAATATAATCAACAGTCAGTAATATTGCCAAAATAATTTGCGAACAAATGCAATTTATGCAGAAAAACTAAAGGGACGCCGCAAGTTTTACAAAAGTCAAGATTGCATTGTGTCCTTAAGAAATGAAAATACTGTACATACTGCTGTGGCTAATATAACAATTCCAACATTGCATGCATCTTATAAATAAATATAATATTTTCCCATACTTTTAACAATCTAAACTTTGTTTAAAACAATGAAAACGTCTCATTTATTACTTACAATCTTCAAACCTAGGTGATCCGTCATCTGTGTTATCGAGTGCGTTCATTTTGCGATTCTTCAGTCGATCAAACATTACCATCTGTTTTTGCGTCTCTCTTCCGCCAACTCTAGCCGTCTCATCTCATCCTCGTAGGAACGGTCAAACTTTCCTGGTTTGTTCCATTTCGTACTGACTTGTCTGTGTCTATTAAATCTGCAAGCACCTGTTTTCTCTTTTCTCTTTTTTTTTCTTCGCAGCCTCTATAAACTCTGGCGTAAGGTCTTTTGTAAGATCTAGCAGAGATACTTCTGATTCTGGGGCTACAACATCTAAAAATAGCATAGAGAAAATTGCAATAAATTATTTTCCAAAATGGTACAAGCCACACCGTGGACATAAATTATTCTTTAGAAGCAAGAAAGAGAACCAGCAAGTGCCTCCATTGTGTAAAAGATTGATTCACTATCACCAAGAATATATTACTATTAATGTTTAATCATAAAACAACAAGTTATAATGGAGTTTCAGGTTAATAAGATGATTTAGGGATGAGCAGTTTATTCTAGAAAGAAATTTAGAGCACTACAAAACGGACCAGTACATAAAATGCGTGCGTGTCACAAAATATGACCACACAATGCTTTAAGTACAATGACCAAGCATAAAAGTATTAACTTAATAACCAAAGACAAGCCAAATGTCCTTAAGATAATTTTGTCTCAAGTCAAACTTGTGAAAAGTGCTGAGTCAGCTCTACCCTTTATAAGTTTAATGTGACCTTGACTTTGACCTACTGACTCCGAAAAGGCACTTTGTAAACCCAAAAGATGATTGGTTGGTTCAATGGTGTTACGTCATTTTCAGCACAATTAAGCCTATGTATGACAGTAAATTTGTTTTGTGGTGAAGTGTAAACCCAAAAGAGAACATACTTAAATGATGCACTGTCGCATTAATATTTGACCTACTTATTGAACCCCAAAATCGTTGATATGTAACCAACCCTATATGAGATATGTATATGAGCAGGTATGTATTTAAGGTCAAGTTAAAGTAAGCTGTGCCCTTATAACCATCAAGACAATAGGCATAAGAAGCAGTCTGAGAGCCAGCCATATTCCCTGCCGCAGTATTTTTAGCTATGTATGGTCCTGACTTTGATATTTTAGACAGTTTCCACATATAAAAATAATATGAATTTTATTATATGATACTAAAATTATAAAAGGAGCAGTATATGACGTTCTTCACATCATCTCATTGCCCTCTATCATTGTTTGAAATTTTAGCAGTCCCTTATAGAACGCACATGAATTATAAGTATAAAATTACAAAGGGCAATAATTCTAATTTAAATGAAGACAAGAGTTATGGTTCTTGCACTCTACACTTCCTTTCATTGCCGTCTATCATTTTGTGAAATTTCATTGCAGTCCAGCTAGTAGTTTTCGAGTTATTCACCGAACACAAATTATAGGTATAAAATTGCAAAGGGCAATAACTCTAATTTAAATGAAGACAGACTTATGGTTCATGTGCTCTGCACTTCCTCTTATTTCCCTCTATCAATGTGTGAAATTTCTTTGCAGTCCATCTCATAGTTTTGGAGTTAATGAGCAGACACACATTAGAAGTATTAACTTACAAAGGGCAATAACTCGTAAGTTAAAATGAAGATATCATTATAGTTCTTGCATTCTGCATTTTCTCTCATTGCCCTCTATCAATGTGTGAAATTTCATTGCAGTCCATCTAGTAGTTTTTGAGTTATTCAGCGGACACAATTTATAAACATAAAATTACAAAGGGCAATAACTTAATTTAAATGAAGACAGAGTTATGATTTCACTCTGCACTTCCTCTCATTGTCGACTATCATTATATGAAATTTCATTACAGTCCCTCTAGTAGTTTTTGAGTTATAGAGCAGACACGATATGGGACAGACGTATGGATAGACGGAGGGCATTACTATATCCCACTTCCAACTGCGGTGGTGGGGGATGATTATGAAACAAACCTATGTTCATGGGAAATAGGTATAATAATAGTGGAAACCATCTGCCTGCCCACATTCACAAAGTAAAAACATAATATGTCACTTTTGTCTTAAAACAGATGCAGGAAAAGAAAACAGAAAACCCAGTTTATAGTCCCAAATTCAGATAGAATACATTTCAATGCATATACAGTAAAGAAATTGCATAAGACAGTTCAGGACACCTTTTACTTGAAACTCTTCGTTCTCATCTGCATCCTCATCTTCATCTCTGTATATCCATTCATCAGTGTGTCTGACCTCACCCTTAAACACGGGAAGTTTCTCTGGAACCTCTTCTTTTTTCTTCACACACGGCCGCTCACGACGCTCCTTCTTGATGATCTCACGCTTCTCAATCCTTTTCACTGGTGGTGGTGACTAAAACACACATATATCTTATTTCTCATAACAGTAGTGCCTGGGAGCTATGCAAAATGCCAAGGGATACTCTTATAAAACTGAAAAATTATTAGGGTTATACAAAATATCTAGCCTTGGTCACCTGGCCCGTTTCTAATTTCTTCGTTATGCTAAGCTATGCTACATAGATCCAGAACCAGGGCCTGGAGAAAATAGGACGTTTGAAATCGCCCTAAATTTTGGTGAGATTTTGAGAGATTTTATGAGACTTTCAAAAAACACATTTTCAAGTTAATTTAATATTTCTTTCTTATTTTTAACTTATGAGAAGAAGCAAGTGACGTCAAAATGTTTAACTGATGCATCAACAATTGACGTTGTACGTTTATTTACAACATGATGTCACACCAACGTCAACTTTATGCAGGAGCTTAACGTCTCACACCACAATTATTTTCCATAGGGTCCCATTGTAATGTAAAAATACAACCCCGTGGAGATTAGACCCATGATGTGTAAAATGAGGCAGAATTAGCTAGAAATCTTATATCAACATGCATTTTTCTGTGATCTCTTCCTAAAATGCTGTAGATTTAGAACCTGGTAAAGATAAATCAATGTATCCTGTAAAATGTAGAAAAGCGAACTTTTTTTTTTTATCTACCTCCTTCATCTGTAGGGCAGGAGTATTCAAGGGAGATAATAGTGTTGTGAGTCCTTTAGTGGGAGCTTTAATTGGCCAAATCTGCCCAGACCGATATCTCCAAGTAAGACATATGAATGATACGGTCTGGCTGGTCGATACTACAAAAGATCGAAACTTTATTGAATTGTGAGGACTTTTATTAGGGGAAATATGGTACCTTATTCATATCTGTCAACTCTCATGGCTTGTGTGCAAGTCTACCAGAATGTCTTACCCTCCATGTGAAAAACTTAAGATTCTCCCAATAAATCTCAAAAATAATCAAGGGCCATAACCCTGCCATGTATGTTCAAACTCATCCAAGATTTGTATAGTAAACAGACATTAATAGTAAATCCATTCTTACAGCATTTGGTGTAAGCCCAATACCATTCACTTTAGTTATTGTGCAATTGCTGAATTTCAAATATTTTACAAATTCAAGGACAATAGCTGTGCAATGCATAATTCAATTTTGCTTGTTGCCAAATCATTTCATCCTGTGAACTAAAATTGCTGAAAATCCAATATCATTTAGTACAGTTACTGCTGAAAGAAGCTAACCCTCCAAATAATGGCACAATTACACTACACAACTCTAGCCAGGTGTTCATATAATAATGTATATGTGCCGATTAGAAGTAATGTTCCATTCACGGTGGTTGAACATGCGTAAAATGAAGAGTTTTAATTTGATGCTCCAATTTTGGGGTTTAGCCTGACTGGTTAGAGCCATTTATATTCTGTCTATAGAGTTTGTATTCTCAAAATAGGTTTATTATATATATATATATACCTGGTTGTCAGTAAGATTAGAAACAGTGTACATATGTTGTAAAATGTGGCCGTTGTTGGAGGGATAGCTTCTTTAAAGGTGAAATATAGCGTGTCTTTTGAACATATATTCTGAAATATATGTATATAATATACAATCTGTTCAAATATTACACTTATTGGTTGTCCCGTTTTCTCACAGAAGCCAATTTTATCTCATAGCGCACACGCTTCGAGTTTCGCCCTTTTTGAAGACAGGTAAGTGTCACGTGATCCTGTGACGTCATTGGTACCAAACGATTAGCGGTGTCGCATTGAGTTGTATAGTGTTGTCTATGTAGGATTACGTTTTATGGTACGTGTTAAAAATGCCGTGTGCTGTAGCTGGGTGTCAAAGTGTGCATAAAAAACGACAATCTAATAACATCAGTTTCTTTCGCTTTCCTAATCAGGTTAATGATAGATTAAGATTTGAAGTGTGGGTGGACCGCTGTCGACGAAAATCGCCCGTCGCGTCAAAAAAATGGGTACCTTCGAAAGACGCGCGAGTTTGTAGTAAACACTTTTAGTTGGATTCGTTGGAAGTCCATCCTTTGGTTTCATTTTCATTGACTTTGGAGGACAAACGGAGATGCAGATTAAAAACAACAGCGATACCAACAATATTTTCTTACAAAACTGAGAAGTGCCTAACCCCGCCGTCTCCGAGCAAGTTTTATTCGCCGATTCGACCGGCGTTGAGGAAGAAATTATTAAATGAGGTAGGATAGAAGTTTTTGTTCAGTTATCTTAGCATTCCTCGGGTATGTGTATGATAAATTGTAGAAAGGTATATTGTCTTAGATCTGTACAGCGTGGTTGTTTAGCTGTTGAATTAGATGCATGCGTCTTACGTGAACGGCGCTAATATAATGTAGCCGTCTTTTTCAAAAGATTGCTAAAAAGGTTTAGCATATAAATGTAAATGAATTCGGTGAAATAAACACTGTGTCATTGTTTCAATATATATTTTGTAGTATTTTTTTTTTTTTTTTTTTTAAATTATACGCCTTCTTCTTCCAATAGTCAGATAGTGTTATAGATTTATATAGAGTTATATATCGGTCTCTGGATTTGAAAATAATGACAAAATGTTTCATGGATGTCCATTAAAAGGCAGAAAATTGATAATGTTACTAGCTATTATATTAGTTCAGTAATGTTGCATGGCAAAACAACAACAATAACGGCTTTTACCTCATGCAGTAAGTAAACTAAGTGTTTTACAAGCATATATATATACTTTATATTCTAAATCAAAAATTTGATCTGTTAGGTCTGTTTATTCGATCTCTGCATGTACATTATACATAATGTCGTGCTCATAATACATTTGACTATATTATTTAGATCATAGTATTTTTCGCTCTTCGTGCGCGATGATCTAGTTTCTCACGCATCATATATCCGTCTTGTGCAATACACGGCTCGCCGCGGCGGTATTGCACCGCTCACGGCATTGCAATATACAGGAAATGTAGGCATATCATAAAACTACGTTTCCCTAAATGGTGCGTGCTTTTGTCATATACCGACACATGTACCCTGATTAGACTGTACTTCAGTAGGGCACCGCAATAGTTGATTAGTCGGTGTGTGGTATATTGTTAGTTGGGGGCACGTGGAGAAAGCGTGTCATACTGCAAATCCGAATCTCATACACCACTATAGAGTGTTTGGAGGCGGCGGGGACTTATGGTATATAGAATACTATAGAAATTATATGCTGTTTCATTTATTTATTTATTTATTTATCAATTATACTAACTAGACTCTAAATATATTTTTTCAATGTCTACTTTTCAGCAAAAATAAAGTCCTTAATCTGACGCTCGTATTAATGTACAAGTATTAGACCATGTTCATTCATTCGGAATATACTGCATTTCGCGCTTAGTGTAAATGTACCGAGATATTGCAGCGTTGCTGGTGACTTACAATCAGAATGTCGATGAAAACAATGCCAACACGACCAAGCTCTTCATTTTCACCTGCACCGCGTTCAACTTCCTCATCGGCTGATGAATCCGAGGTATTTTCATCCTCAGACACGAATTATGGCTCAAAATCGTAAGGGCAACCGTATTATCATGGGCATTTCATCTGACTCAGCATCATAGTCGCTTAATTCCGACATTTTCACACACACTATACTGTTAATGCGTGCTTTCCCTATGTACAAATGGTTTCGTTTTGTTCCCAATGACGTCACTTCCAGTTTTACGAGGAAGAGTTTTCCCCCTTTGATTTTTTTTCAATTTTTTAGCGAAGCCTGTTCGTCTTTTCGGTTTTTATCTTTAAAAACATATTTTCACTAAACATACATCAATATCATAGTAAACATCGTATTTATAATGATATTTAATAATTAAAAACATATCAACAACGGATTTGTTGATTTAGGACAAATTTCATCTTTAAACAAACTGATATTTATTTATTTTGACATATTTTTAAGCCTAGTATATAAGTTCCTTATTTTCATTGTTGAACTTCATTCCAACATTTTTATGGTACAAATAATTTTTCCTAAGTTTACTAAAAGTGAAAAAAACAAACACAAAACATTAACAGTTATTGTATTAACAAGCTGCTATTCATTGATTTGTTTCTTAACCCTTAACCTGCTACATATATATAATGGACTGTGGGGGAAATGACTGATCAGCAGCTGGATCTGGGTTTACAATAGACGTAAAGCCTATTATAATCGTGTTTAGCGGGTTAAGGGTTAACAAAGTGCCTGAGGAATGAACTTAATCAAACACTTGAGTATTGTTGCGGACAAGACTGAAGTATGGACAGATAGACGGACATGGGTAACACTATATTTCGTTTCAATTTCCTAGTGGGGCATAATCAAACTTTTATTATATGTAATGTAAATGGATGAAAAAAGTATTCATGCAAGTGGTAGAGAAAAATGAACTTGTTTAATCTCTTGAACCAATGACCCATTTAAATGACCCTAAACAACTTGAGTTGCATTTCCTTTTAACAATGCTGCACATAAAATCGGTATTAAAGTTACCAAGCAGAATCCCTACTCTTCTCTTTTTTTCTATCAGGTATTAAGGCAATAACTCCTGATTGAGCAGTCTGTATAACAAATCGAATAACAGACATATGGTGAAGCAAATAATAGGTTAAATAGCTAATAGAATACACCATAGAATAAACATTCTCACATTTTCTGTTTGTTTTTATATAAATGTTATCATTGTTTATAACAATGCTGAACCAAGCTAGCATAAATAATTGATGGCAGAATACTGCAAACCGCATACTTCTTTAAATTATATAACAAAATGCCCACAGAGCTTTGGAGAGTCTTTGAATGCTGGATCTTAATTTAAATAAATTTTAAACATCTATTTAACTTTAATGATTTAAAAAAATACAGAAAATAAAGTATACAAATAACTGAACACAATATTAAATGTGCTGTGTATTGAAAAGGCACTCTTCAGTTATAAAAGGCAAGCAATAATTTTATAAAAAGGACTGTACATTATGTTTTAATTCTAAAAGCATGCTTTATATTTTTTTAGGCAATTTCATATTTCATATAACAACATTATGTTTACATAGAGGTGGTAGCCTGTGTTTGGTCTGAAAGAAGCTTTTATTATCAGTAAATGTTTATTATGCATTTATCACGAGTGCCACTACTTTTCTTTGATGTATTTCAGTAAGTAGTATTTGTCACAAAGTGTTCTTGATATATGAGATTAAAGCATGTGGTTTGTTCTGTCCATTATTCCATGCAACTCACAAAAAAATGCTAAAAAATTATTGATAATTAATACCCTTGTCATTATAATGAAATAACGAAAATATTTATTTTTTCATTTTAAATTACCTCCCTTTAAACTGAAAACGGAACAAATTCAGAATTTGTTTAAAGCAGGTAAATTAAAACATTTTGTTATTTTTTTGTGCAAAATATCCCTTGAAAAGAATGTCCTGCATACGCTTGATAATCATGTTAATTATACTGAAAGGAAAAAGAAACGCATAATCAAAAAATTGCCTATACTACACTGTTATATACGCCTAATTCTATGTAATATTCCAGATATATCTCAACGGTTTTGTACAAAAAGGGGCTAAAACTAATTACAGAAAGGACAACTCTGTCATGTAGTAGACTTTTTATTACATGAAATTCATAATTGTTGAAGTTTCGCTTGAAAAAGTCGAGCCATTTCAGTATTGCGTTTAATGTTGAGACCGCAACATTAAAAGCCTAAGTTTGCTCACCTGCTTGAGCCAAATGCGCATTCTGTTGATAAAGAAACTTTAAAGGGGTAACCATTGGTGTGTTCGGTGCTGTTTAAACCTTCTTTCCGAAAGGACAGGCCTAATGTCGTCCTGTACCATTCGATTATCAGTAGCATATTAAACATACAATATATAGCGGAAATACCCATTACGCGTTTCTTTTTCCTTTCAGTATACATTGTTCATTACCGCTGCAACATATAGCCTAGCATCTGTTCAATGGGATTTACCATGTTGTTTACTTCCTAAACTTATTTTTATCAGTATATTTCCAACAGAAAGTAATTTTACATAGAAATAGTAGGATTATATAATATTATAACCTTGCAACTTTAATACCTTGACATATGCTACCAATACAATTCCTGTACGAAATTTTACGCCTGTAAATGAGGCGTTATTCTACTGAAATTCCAGGCTTCAATTATGGGGATATTGTAATTCACTTATACCGGAAAATCTAGCTGGAATTGGGTAGGAAACCAGGCGGAAACCAGGCGTCGTTTTTGCGAATAATGCAAATGAGGTAAAAATGTTGGACATTGTTTACTTATTACTTATGGTAATGTATTATCATAAATTGATTCAGAAATTAATTTGAGTTTTAGACAAAAGATAATTTTTTTATTGAATTTTGATTTTGAGGGGAGGGAGGATTTTTAGATACAAAAGATTGAAAATGGATTGAATTTATGTGGGGGTCACTATAATTTGTTAGAAAAATACAGTATTTCACAAAACCTGTATCAAAGTACGATATTAAAGTATATAACAAGAATTGAATTGGGGTTTTAAGGCGCACCAACACATGAAAAGATTATATGGCGCCTAAAAGGCATGAACATGACAAGCTCATCTTCCATGTACATCGAGATAAAATATGGAAAATGGGCCTAGAACCTTCTCACCCTGAACTGCAGAGTTGCTGCAAATTCTATCGTAGAAACTCCATTTACGTTGGAGCCACGTTATTGTTTTTCTGCCACTGCTCTTTTAATGCGAGCGAGATAGCACCTGAAACAATGCAGGGATCATGATGAAGACCTTTAATGAACATGAACAAAAAATGATAAAATGAACATGAATTTGTAAGAAAGTGGACCCTTAGCATTGTCTATGACATATATTATCAGCATACCATATGCAAATAGTTTCAGTCATGACATTAAGATGTTCTACAAATGTATAACCAAATTTCAAATTTAAAGTATTTTTTATTGAAATCAGGAGGTCATAGAATTTATGTTTGTATAAAATCAGATATTTCGCTATGATTAGTCTGTTTTCTATAAGAAAATAAACATATTATTGTAATGTCAAATGTAAAAGTACAGATGGTGCAATTTACAAGTGAAATGTTCTCCGAGTTTAAATAAGTTAATGTCTGCCAATCCTGAAGCTCAGTTATTATATACCATAAAGCCTTATTAAATGCTCCCGAGGGCATTACTTTTTGCAAAAAGGTTTTATTTGAGGTTAAAATGATTTATTTGTTTTAGATAATTAATTGATAAATACTGAGTTAATTACTGTGTATTAATGTTAAATCCATTGTATTTATGTGTTTACTGCATTTTATTTGGCAATCAATCTCTCAGATTTTGGTAAATAAATGGGAAGTGTGTGAGTTTGGGGGTCAGTGTATGGGAAGCCATAACCGTTAAAATGTGGATATTTACAAACCATTCAATGACAGGCCATTTAATTCAACATGAAGTCATTTGATGACGTACATATTGATTCGATGCGATGTGTAAACTCTGTTCATTTGTTACAAAGTGAATTGATACGGTTCGAAGTGAAATGATACGGTGTAAAATTTCAAACCATACAACGCAAATAGAAATCATTCAGTGCAATGACAAACTATTTGACTGCAGCAGAAGACGTTTTCTAGGTTACGCCACTGAACTTGGACAAGTTCAAAACCAGTTGCATCAGACTAGACACATCAGAGTTATAGTCTTTGATTTTTTAACAAGAGGCCCAAGAGGGCCTGTGGACGCTCTACTGGCTAACATGGCTCTTATAACATCAATGAAGCGAGTGACTGCCATTTATGTTTTATTGGAAGTTTCGGGCAAAAAACAGCTTTTTGACTAAATCAAGGGCCATAACTAAAGAATCTGGTAAAGCTTGGTAAAGATCAGGTGAAAAATAAAGGCCCTACCGTATTAATGAGGCAAAATATAGCATTTTTAACTAAATCAAGAGCCATAACTCCTCTGTTACTGGTCCGACTGGTCCAACATAGAAAAAAAAATTAAAAAATTAAAAAAAAAAATCAAAAAAAAATAATTAAAAATTAAAAAAAAAAAATCAAAAAAAAAAAGAAAATTAAAAATAAATAAATGAATTTAAAAAAAAAAGAAAAATTAAAAAAAAAAAAAGAAAAAAAAAGGTAAACAAATTAAAAAAAACATGTAAACAAATTAAAAAAGAAAAAAGAAAGCCATACAATCTGCTTAAGTTTGGCTAAGATCAGATGCAAAATAATACATGAGAGCTCTGTGCCATGTGGTTCCAGAGAAGAAGATTTTTTTCAGTTTTTGCCTATACAAGCCTAAGTAAAACTGTGACCCCCAGGGTGGGGCCAAATGTGACCAAACTTGGTAGAAGACCATAAGCTAATAGCAAATGCAAAATACTAAACCTCTGGCTCTTGCAGTTTCAGAGAAGAAGATTTTTTAAGTTTTTCCCTATACATGTCTATGTAAAACATGTGACCCTTGGGGCGGGGTCAAATGTGACCCGAGGGTCACCATTTGAACAAACTTGGTAAAGGACCATAAGCTTATAGCAAATGCAAAATATTAAACCTTTGGCTGTTGCAGTTCCAGGGAAGAAGATTTTTTTCAGTTTTTCCCTATACAAGCATTTATGTAAAACTGTGACCCCGGGGCGGGGCAAGATGTGACACCAGGGTCACCATTTGAACAAACTTGGTAAAGGACCATAAGCTTATAATAAATGTAAAATATCAAACCTCTGGCTCTTGTAGTTTCCCAGAAGAAGATTTTGAAAAAAAAAGATCCTATAGAAGTCTATGTAAAACTGTGACCCTTTGGGCTGGGACAAATTTGACCCCAGGGTCAGCATTTGAACAAACTTAGTAGAGGACCATAAGCTGATGCTACATGTAATACATGAGAGCTCTGTGCCGTGTGGATCCAGAGAAGAAGATTTTTTTCATTTTTGCCTATACAAGCCTATGTAAAACTGTGACACCCGGGGTGGGGCCAAATGTGACCCCTGGGTCACCATTTGAACAAACTTGGTAGAGGACCACAAGCTTATAGCAAATGCAAAATATTAAACCTCTGGCTCTTGCAGTTTCAGAGAAGAAGATTTTTTAAGTTTTTCCCTATACATGTCTATGTAAAACATGTGACCCTTGGGGCGGGGTCAAATACCATTTGAACAAACTTGGTAAAGGACCATAAGCTTATAGCAAATGCAAAATATTAAACCTTTGGCTGTTGCAGTTCCAGGGAAGAAGATTTTTTTCAGTTTTTCCCTATACAAGCATTTATGTAAAACTGTGACCCCGGGGCGGGGCAAGATGTGACACCAGGGTCACCATTTGAACAAACTTGGTAAAGGACCATAAGCTTATAATAAATGTAAAATATCAAACCTCTGGCTCTTGTAGTTTCCCAGAAGAAGATTTTGAAAAAAAAGATCCTATAGAAGTCTATGTAAAACTGTGACCCTTTGGGCTGGGACAAATTTGACCCCAGGGTCAGCATTTGAACAAACTTAGTAGAGGACCATAAGCTGATGCTACATGTAATACATGAGAGCTCTGTGCCATGTGGATCCAGAGAAGAAGATTTTTTTCATTTTTGCCTATACAAGCCTATGTAAAACTGTGACACCCGGGGTGGGGCCAAATGTGACCCCTGGGTCACCATTTGAACAAACTTGGTAGAGGACCACAAGCTTATAGCAAATGCAAAATATTAAACCTCTGGCTCTTGCAGTTTCAGAGAAGAAGATTTTTTAAGTTTTTCCCTATACATGTCTATGTAAAACATGTGACCCTTGGGGCGGGGCCAAATGTGACCCGAGGGTCACCATTTGAACAAACTTGGTAAAGGACCATAAGCTTATAGTGAATGCAAAATATCAAACCTCTGGCTGTTGTAGTTTCCGAGAAGAAGATGAAGAAAAAAATCCTATATAAGTCTAAGTAAAATTGTCACCCCCGGGGCGGGGACAAATTTGACCCCAGGGTCACCATTTGAACAAATTTAGTAGAGGACCATAAGCTGATGCTACATGTAATACATGAGAGCTCTGTGCCTTGTGGTTTCAGAGAAGAAGATTTTTTAAAGTTTTTTCCTATGTGTCTATATGAAAAACATGCAAAACCTCAATATACAAACTTTGGACCCCCGGGGCACGGCCATTTTTGACCCCGGGGACTTTATTTGAACAAACTTGATAGTCTAGGCATTGACGATCGGTTAAAAATAAAAACTCTTGAAATCTGTCCAACGGTTCTGGAGAAGAAGATTTTTTAAGGTTTCAACCATATATGGTAATGGCAGCCATCTTGGATGTAGCGCTGACCTAATTTTAACAAATCTAAAAAGCATTCATCTAAGGATCATCCGTGTGAAGTTTGGTCAAAATTAGCCAAGCGGTTTCTGAGGAGAAGTTGTTTGAAGAAAAGTTAACGGACGGACGACGGACGACGGAAGACGGACAACACACCATCCCATAAGCTCTGCTGGCCCTTGGCCAGTAGAGCTAAAAACTGTTTTCCAGTAGGCCTTAGACTATGTTTGTAAATATCCACATTTTGACGGTTATGGCTTCCCATATTAGTGGGCTGGGGTGTTTAATAGAGCTTATACGGTATATTTATTGCTACATACCTCTGGTTTGAGTTGCACTTCCACTTCCACTTGTTGGACTGGTTCTATCACTTTAGGTTTGGTTATGGGCAGTTTTACCTCTGAATAACACAATAATCAAGATGCAATTTCTCAAAAAGTCCTTGCCTAAAATATAATACGCCTAAAATATAATATGAAAAAATATTTATATTTCAAGGGATTACATCAGACTTTTGGTGAGAGGCTAGGGTCAGACACAGGAACCACAGGAAGCTATTGAAGTAAGGGTGAGGTGATCCTAGACTCTCTGTATCTGTATGTAAGGCCGGTATGTAACATTTGTACACTGAATAAAATTAAGAGATAACAATGCTGAGTTTCAACGGTCTGAAATTTCGTTTTACTGCGACGCTTTTCCATTCAAATGCTACAAATATAAAATCAAATCATACATACTCACTTGTTTTGCTCATGTCAACAAAATGCCCTTACCGATGTATTTGAGATTTCATAGAAAAAACAGTGTGTGTATAATTTTAATACTGTATATTTCTTTTTTTTAAATGGAAAAGCATTTGAAACGAGATAAAAGCATGGCTATCGCTTAATTTGAATGCCTTAAATACTCCTGCATGAGGTAAAGTCAAATCAACAAATCCCATCAAACAAGGTGTGTGATGGTGAGAGAACAGTCCTCACTTGGTGTGTGATCGTGAGAGAACAGTCCTCACCTGGTGTGTGATCGTGAGAGAACAGTCCTCACTTGGTGTGTGATCGTGAGAGATTAGTCCTCACCTGGTGTGTGATCGTGAGAGAACAGTCCTCACTTTGTGTGTGATGGTCAGAGAACAATCCCCACTTGGTGTGTGATCGTGAGAGAACAGTCCTCACTTGGTGTTTGATGGTCAGAGATCAATCATCACTTTATGTGTGATGGTGAGAGAACAGTCCTCACTTTGTGTGTGATGATCAGAGAACAATCCTCCTGGGTGTGTGTTAGTCAGAGAACAATCCCCACTGGCTGTGTGATTTGTTACCATTAGGTTTTTAAATAAATAAAGAGACAAAAATCCACAAAAGGTTTTTTCTCAACTGGATATTAATAATGGCAATATAAAAAGGATGGTTTTATTATTCTTTGATAAAATAACATTTAATAGTTAGAAAGTTGTTTATTAACAGGTAAATCTTTTAATTATAATTATTAATTCATTACGTGGTCCCGCTTTTATTTCATTAAGTGATGGGAAAGCTTATATTAGCTGAATTTTATAACTGATATTTCGACAATAAAACATGATTGTGGAGTGGAGTGCGTGGTCCAGTGGTAGAGCGCCGAGCTCCATATCGAGAGGTCGTGGGTTCGATCCTCGCCGCGGCCACATTTATCCTTGAGCAAGATAATTAATCCACATTGCTTAGTACTGGTTCTACCCAGGAAGCCATCAAGAGTGATTAATCTAAGTTGCAAGAACTTGTTTCGCAATCGATGTAAAATAAATATGCTTAAACTAATAAAACATGATTAAAATCATATTTTACTGAAACAATGAGATAACCTGTTTAAAACTACCTATTAATTGTTCTAATTTTACAATATGCAAACTTTTTAAGCCAAAATTAAGGTTTTATTTCATACCTCAGCCAACCCGTTTTCGCTTCTTGGAGAAGGGGTTGGATGGCGTATGAAAGTTAATACTCGGATCACGTAATGCCTACTATTTTCTATCACAGTCACATGGTCTGGATTCTTTAAACAAGTACCGAAGGAAATCAATAGCAATTTGAATAATCTTTTCATTTTTGAAATAGAGTTTTTCATTTTCAATAGCAGTCAATATAACAACTGTATATAAGTTTTAATGCCACTTTCATAATCAATAGGTGCTTGAATTGGAAACCAATTACTGGCTAATTTGAAGTGATGTCTCCAGGTATCTCGTTAACAAATCTCTTTGTGCTTAATTACCACTTTCAGTGGAAATTTTAAAGGGAAAAATAGAAGTTTCAAAGAGAGCTTTTAATCAATGGTACCCGGTGATATTAATTTCCACCCAGGCCAGTAATAGTTAGAATTCTGGAAACAAAATACAAACATTTAGAATTCATAACAAAGGTGCAATACTTTCTCACAAGGAGAGAGCAATAACATGTCACATATAATTTATATTCTACAATGACAATAATTGCATAAACTGAAATTCTATATCATTTTTGTAATTGCCCTCATTGGAATAATTTTCTTTAATTTAATATGGTTTCTACTCTCTTAAGAAAAACATATTTTATATTTCACCTACTGACACACTTGTGAAATCCTAGGTCGAGAAATGTCAAACAAATAATTTATTTAGGATGGCATGACAGTAAAATAAATTATTTTATAGGCGTCAAATTTAACATCCTTTTACTTGCTATCTTGCTATGTGTAATTTTGTTTTACAAAAGGTCAGTTAAATATTATGAGGAACTTGACATTTTTTATATCTGACCTAATTGAATTAAATTGAATATTAAGGCGCACCAACACATGAAACGTTACATGGCGCCTAACAGGAATGAACGTGCCAGGTCCATCCTCCATTTACATCAAGATAAAATATGGAAAAGGTGCCTAGAATCTTCTTACCTGCAGAACTGCAGAGATGCTGCAAATTCTGTAGTAGACACTCCATTTATGATGGAGCCACGTTTTCACATTTGCATATGTGGTGTCATGATAAAGATGTTGAATAAGTATGACAAAAACTGACAAAATGAATACGAATGGGGTAGGGGAGGTGGGTGGGGGTGGGTTTGGGGTCCTACCTCTCTGCATGTGACACTGTATTTGTGAGATTGCAGTGGTTTTATTCTAACCTAGCAACCACAGAGTCAGAGACTGACCTAATTGGGAGGGCATGCGGATTCTCCACTTGTTTTTCATATAAATGAGATCTAAACATTCCAATCTTCTCAAAACTTAATAACGGATTCTCTGCAAGTCTGTTTATACCACTTTAGGAGCAGTCTAACGCCCTATCATATGCTTAACTCTACGATATTTTGGTCAATTCTGCTCATACAACATAATTATGACAACACATTCTTACCAAGTTTAAATTTGTAGAGTCAGATTCACATTAACTAATCTATTGTGTAAACAGCTGAAATTCACTTATTTTACTCAATCATTATTGGAATTGAATTGAATTGAATATTAAGGCTCACCAACACATGAAAGGTTATATGGCGCCTAACCGGCATGAACATGCCAGACTCATCCTCCATGTACATCGAGATAAAATATGGAGAACGGGCCTAGAACCTTCTCACCCTGAACTGCAGAGTTGCTGCAAATTCTATCGTAGACACTCCATTTACGCTGGAGCCACGTTATAGTTTTTCTGCCACTTCTCAAGTGATATGAGCGAGATGGCACCTGAAACAATGCAGGGGTCATGATGAAGACCTTTAATGACCATGAACAAAAAATGATAAAATGAACATGAATTTGGGGGTTCTACCCCTCTGCCTTCCACTCCAATGGAATCTCCAGTGGCCCTATTCTTTGCCCCGTAACCAAACGGGGCCCCCGGAACCACACGGGGGCTAATCATCATTGATATCAAATCATTATTGGTATCAACTTCGCAAAGGTCAATTTAGCTTAATTTTGTTCTCATCTGAGATTGAAACAAACCTTTGGCGAAAATCCAAGATAATTTGGTTAAGTAATTGGTCAAACAAACTAAAACTGTAATACTCATTTTAAATATAATAAAGGGCCGCAACTCTGTAACCTTGGGTCAATTAATTTTTCATGGTCAACTCATCCTATATCTTTGTTACAAAAATGTGATATAAGTTTGATATCATAACTCAAATTAGTGTGTCGACAACCAACAATTTGCTTATTTTACTTAATCCAGAATCAAGGGAAATAACTCTGTGAAGTATGCATTAATTTTTGCTAATCGTCAGACTTGTTCAAGATTTTATTGAAACAAATCTTCATACAAAATGTTATGAAAATCCAACATTGCTTATTAATGTTATTGCATAAATAAAACGTGCAAACAATCATGACGGATGATGACGGACGATGCGCTATCATCTCGCATTTGGTCAGTAAGAGCTAAAGATTTGCACTACAAAATATATTATTACACCAATAACGAGTACCAACTTCTTAGTCTACAATATTATGTTAAACACATTTCAGTTATTTATACTACTAGTATACAGACACTTTGTTAAAGTTTTAATAAATTTGCAACTAAATAAAACTCTGTCCTTTAATAATAAATTAGAAAAGAACCTTAAATGCTTACAGAATACTACAGTCTCTAACCTAGACCATTTGAAAATCTGGGAGTTCAACAGTATTAACTAATAAAAACTTACAGTACATTATAACATCAGATGAATGATTCAGAAAGGTAAAAACAAGTGTTGATGACACGTTTACTGTCCATCCATTACATAAATGCTCTTACATTACCCCATAGAGATTATTACTTCCATTAAGTTAGTACGTTAAAGACATGAAATTAATACTTAATAGTCACCAAATTTGACTACTGGTACTTACATTAGTTAAAAATATTTAATGTAAAATACTTTTGTTTTTGAAAAATTTATTACCCAAAATACAGCAATCAATCGAATAAGCATCCATGTTTTTTATATTTAACTATTTGTTTTACAAACTCAAGACTGATGCTAAAATTTAATGCAATAAGATTTAAAAAAATAAATAATAATAATTAGTTACTATACCATTTCTTCAAATTCAAAACAACACCGAACATTAATTACCTTGTTGGTTAGATTAAATAGAATCCTACAATCTTGGCAAAAATATTTCACCGAATATTTCAAATTGCGACCGTAAGATTATCTATACACAGGATTTGTTGTATTGGAAATGAAATCAAAACATAAAGCTCAACCAGTCCAATATATTTTCATATTAGCTATTCACAATTCAATTGCAATTTTTATATTATCATTGTAGTGAATTCAATTTCTAATATTATCATAGTACTAAGCATTTACCGCTATCTACCTCGGCCAATAAAGGAATATCAATCTTCGATTTATCTGCTAACTATTGTACTTAACACAATTTATGTATTGTACAGGCCCATTCTTCTGATAATGTCAGCCTGTTTATTCTGTCCACTTACCTACATTGGCAAAAAAGGATTGGTACACTTTTAACAAGGGCAATATGATATTATTTTTTTTTAAAAGAATTGTTCACTGTTTTTGTCCTTTAAAGGGATTCAATTCAATTTCATTCAACTTATTTTAAGTTAAAGATACACAGGTCATTATTAAAATATGGTAATCGTAGTTTAAAGTATAGCTTTCAGTAATTTCATAAATATTACATAGTAGAATGTTTCACAACGCTTCATATATCACAGTTTTGAATATCATAAAGTATTTTAATCAAAACATTATAACACTATAACACTGACCTATTGTTGCATATCAGAATTTAGTATAGAAACATTTGAATTATACAAAATCAGAGAAATGCATCTTAAGCTAAGGATGTCCCATAAGGCCAGTGCAGCTTTTTTCCAACAGGATACAATACAAACATGGGAATTTGATATATTTTCACTGTCTATTTTTTTTAAATAAGAGGCACACGGGCCTGAAAATGCTCACCTGAGTGAGAGTGAAATGTACTATATACAGGAAAGAGTGAAATGTACTATATATAGGAAAGAGTAAAAGGTACTATATATATAGGAAAGAGTGAAAGGTACTATATACAGGAAAGAGTGAAATGTACTATATATAGGAAAGAGTAAAAGGTACTATATATATAGGAAAGAGTGAAAGGTACTATATATAGGAAAGAGTGAAATGTACTATATACAGGAAAGAGTGAAATGTATTATATATAGGAAAGAGTGAAAGGTACTATATATATAGGAAAGAGTGAAAGGTACTATATATAGGAAAGAGTGAAATGTAATATATACAGGAAAGAGTGAAATGTATTATATATAGGAAAGAGTGAAAGGTACTATATATATATATATAGGAAAGAGTGAAAGGTACTATATATAGGAAAGAGTGAAAGGTACTATATATATATATATAGGAAAGAGGGAAAGGTACTATATATAGGAAAGAGTGAAATGTACTATATATAGGAAAGAGTGAAATGTATTATATATAGCAAAGAGTGAAATGTACTACATATAGGAAAGAGTGAAATGTACTATATATAGGAAAGAGTGAAAGATATTATATATAGGAAAGAGTGAAATGTACTATATATAGGAAAGAGTGAAATGTACTATATATAGGAAAGAGTGAAAGGTATTATATATAAGAAAGAGTGAAATGTACTATATATAGGAAATAGTGAAATGTACTATATACAGGAAAGAGTGAAAGGTACTATATACAGGAAAGAGTGAAAGGTACTATATATAGGAAAGAGTGAAAGGTACTATATATAGGAAAGAGTGAAAGGTGTTATATATAGGAAAGAGTGAAATGTACTATATACAGGAAAGAGTGAAAGGTACTATATATAGGAAAGAGTGAAATGTACTATATATAGGAAAGAGTGAAAGGTATTATATACAGGAAAGAGTGAAAGGTACTATATATAGGAAAGAGTGAAAGGTACTATATATAAGAAAGAGTGAAAGGTACTATATATAGGAAAGAGTGAAAGGTACTATATATAAGAAAGAGTGAAATGTACTATATATATAGGAAAGAATGAAAGGTATTATATATCGGAAAGAGTGAAAGGTACTATATATAGGAAAGAGTGAAAGGTACTATATATAGGAAAGAGTGAAAGGTACTATATATAGGAAAGAGTGAAAGGTACTATATATAGGAAAGAGTGGAAGGTATTATATATAGGAAAGAGTGAAATATACTATATATAGGAAAGAGTGAAATGTACTATATACAGGAAAGAGTGAAATGTACTATATATAGGAAAGAGTGAAATGTACTATATACAGGAAAGAGTGAAAGGTGTTATATACAGGAAAGAGTGAAAGGTACTATATATAGGAAAGAGTGAAAAGTACTATATATAGGAAAGAGTGGAAGGTATTATATATAGGAAAGAGTGAAAGGTGTTATATATAGGAAAGAGTGAAATGTACTATATACAGGAAAGAGTGAAATGTACTATATATAGGAAAGAGTGAAATGTACTATATACAGGAAAGAGTGAAAGGTATCATATATAGGAAATACATGCTCTGTATGCTCTGTATGCAGTATACATGCATGTGGTAGGAACTCAAAGAGTCACAGGAGTGATAAATTTGGTAGAGGACCATAAACAACATTTTTTACTAATGTTTTTCCGATATAACTCTATAAAACTGTTACCCCAGGAGAGGGCCCAGATTTATCTCAAGAGCTACCATTGAACAAACTTGTTAGAGGATATAAGCTTTTTCTGCAGACAATATATTATATGGGAGTTTAAGTCTTGTGGTTACAGAGAAGAATTTTTTTAAAGTTTTTCCATATATAAGAGTAGATAAAACATGAATGTGGCCTCTCGATCTGGCCACAGATTAACTTTTTGAACAACTTGATAGAGGACCTTAAGCCTATGGTTACATGCAAAATAATATACCTCTCTCCTAAGCTCTTGTAGTTCTAGAAAATATTTTCCTATATTCAAAACTTTTACTGTTAAAGTGAGGCCATATTGGTCTATAGATAGCTTACGACAACATTACAATTGCAAGATACTCAACTTGCCTTAATCCACGAACGGAAAAACTTCCCCAAATACCCTTCCCGGGACTCCCGGCACCAAGGGCGCCGCCAAATACACCCGTACAAGCAAGAGTCACACAGAGTTACTTCCTCTTTCCGTCGTGGCGTCATCGGTAAAGAACGCGATAAATCGACGGTCTCAAAATATTTGTCTTTTTCCACGTAACAAATGGTTTTAATTGTTTTATTACTTTAATTTTACTTCCCATATGTTATTTTCTTACGAGTTTATGATCGTAATTGGTGTTTTTTACACCGGCTTTTGTTCTTTACGCAGTTAATTCAGACCGCAATTCGTAAACAACCATATTCTGTCTACTTCCGGTTTACCAACATTTGTAAATTCTGTCGAAAAATAGCTTTTAACTTCTATTAGAAGTTTTGAATTTGACACCGGAACGTAGACACCCCTCCTACTCGTGTCAACACTCCAGTAAATAGTTTTCTTATATTATTGGGTTCGTGTTGTTTGTTATATAATCACAGTTGGTGCTTTTAGAACACCTTCTGCTGTTATTTTCTATATTTCAGTAACAGCAATGGGGAGTGGGACCTTAGTCTAATTGGGAGTCGGGCCCTAGCCCACTACGGCCCGTCCGGACTCCCAGGGATTGGAAACATCACCCGTACGAAGTCCTGACCTTCTATCGGTGATGTCCCCCAACCCAGCCATATGCAGTCCCATTCCCCACCCACTCCTGTGAAGGAAACATCAATGGGGAGTCGGGCCCTAGCCCACTACGGCCCGTCCGGACTCCCAGGGATTGGAAACATCACCCGTACGAAGTCCTGACCTTCTATCGGTGATGTCCCCCAACCCAGCCATATGCAGTCCCATACCCCACCCACTCCTGTCCGGGGGACCATGGTGACTCAGATAACTCTCTACCTCGTGGGTACACTGTTGGAGTGGTCGCATTCGCTTGGAGACAACCAAATAGCCCGCTTAGCTCAGTCAATGAACGACGTCGACTATCTTGCGCTCACTAAAGAAAGTCCCGTACCCCACCCACTCCGGCTCAAGCTACCAGGTAGTGCGGGGGTCACGCCGACTACAAACTCTCTGCCTCATGGGTAATCTGAAGGTCCTCAGAACAGATTCCATTCACTCCTCCAGGTCACCTTTCAGAGAGTCAACACACAGAGGGCGGTCTAGGAGCAACCGTCACCTGTCTAGAGACAGCTCAGGTAATACTTCCTCAGCTGAAATTTATGCTTTTAAGCACGGCCTAGGGCCGAAAGGGTATTCTTACGGTATTCTTACTGTATTCAATACCGTTGTTATGGTTAGGGCCACCTAACGAAGGATATAGTCTCTTCTGAAGGTCTCTGCTAGTATAAAATCCAGACTAGTTGTCTGGAGGGAAGCTAAATAAGACTTCTTTCTATGGTATGGGAAGAGGACTTAGGTTTATGTGTTGGTACTCACATGTAAGGGAAGTTTCTGTCATGGGTCACAATTATCTGTTATTATAATTTCTTACGTGTTGTATAATCACAGATTAAATAGAATAGAATAGAATATTTTATTGTAATATTCATAACAATGTGAACATGACATTGAACTAACAGGTAATCAAATCATATGATAGCAATTAAGAAATAAAGATAAACATATGGATTACCTGTCAGGAGGGCCGAATGGTCTAATGCGCCAGACTCAAGGTTATACCTTCATAAACGAGTGTTCTGGTCCACGACCTTACACGTGGTTTCAGATCCCACTTCCGACACATACTTTTAACATACTAGTAAAATGTGTCAGAGACACTTTCCTTGTTCTTCCTTTTCAGTGTGGTGTCAGAAACACTTACCATCAATAGGACTGAGACCTCTTTAGGAAATCATACTTTCCTAGACGGTGCTCCCTACTGGGAAAGGCCTTTTTAATTCATAGGGAAGTCATATCTTCCTACTGACAGGGCGCTCTATACAGGCCATCTACATCAGAGAAGGTAAATTATCGAAGTCTTATCTCTGATTCTGATTAATAGCAGGCCTGGTGGTATTCTATTCTCAAATAGAATTCATTCTTTTGTCGAACAGAATTACCCTTTTTTCCAAGTTGTTGCAACATTTGTAAACACTTCTTAAGTATTGTCTACCTATGTTCTCGATTTTAGAAACTTATTTAATGCTTTTATATCTTTGAATATCTCGACGTTTACAAAAAGCGTTAAGAGTATTCAATTTAAAGTATTTCCTCTCATGGTTTGCTTTATAACCACTACAGGAATCTGATACTTGTCTTAAACTAAAGATTCTTAGTGAATTACTTTGTTCTTTTCTGTCCTTACGGACTTAACTACAGAACTTGTTTTGCAGGTAACCTCGATAGAAGTCGATACCTGCTGTCGAGTTCCGTCACAAGAATATCAAGGATGATGTAAGTGACTACGGCTTCTCCGTCATACTCTAATGATTAGGGTAAGAATTCATGGCCTTCGCCATAACGTGCATAGGTTTCAGCGTTAATTGTAGCCACAGTCTTAAGAAGTAAATCAGTTTATTTCTTTCTGTATATGGTTTTCCTTATCAGGACACCTAATTCAACTTGTCCTATCGCCTTGTTGAGTACTATTTGTGGCAGGACTAAGATGATTATTGCCAGTCTATGGATTATGCTCATCAGACTTGCAGGTATATGAGCATTTATTTTATTTAGCGCCGGTAGTATTTATATCAAGGGGTGTCATTAAGAGGTAGGCGGTTAATTCGCCCTGCTACTTAAACCTTTCTACCAGGCTAATATGAATACTTTTACTAATATTGTATACTAGTATCTATCTAATACCCGGCTACTTTGCTCTGTGTGCCTCTAATTTGAAAAGTTAATGATATCTATGTACATGTATATCACCACCTTTTTTGAGGTAAGTTATATAAATTAATTACAGTGGCAGATGCTGTTTTATTCATTTGCACATGCAGTTGCTGGCTGAGTCTTCCTTTTGCTGGTAAGTTGATATGGGGGACTTCCGTGGCTGAGTGGTTAGTCTCTTACTTGATATCACTGCCACTCACCTCTGTTTTATGATGGTGTCCCGGTTAGCTCAGTTGATAGAGCTTTCGCCCTGTAAGGGAGGAGTCCGGTTTTACGTGTCCCATACCAGCCACAAAGACAACTGGCATCTTGTTGTTTTTGTTTTTTTTTTGTTGTTTTTTTGTGGATATTATGATATACCTTATATTTCATTGTTTGTGTTTCACTTGTGAAATATCGACAGACATAATGCCGCTGTTGACCTTTTGTCGTCTCTGTTTTAGCGCATTATGTTTTGCTGCTTAAGTATCAAGGTTAGAGTACATAATAAGTTATTAATAGAATCATTTTTGGTTTGTCGTGAATATAAGGATTTTCTTATTAGAAAAACTTATTTTCACCAGAGCCTTAGCACGAGTGTATTATGCGTGTTTTCTCACTGATACACCTGTGGGGTTTTGGGATTACCCTAGGGTTGATTAAGGTCTCCTTCTGTACCGCTTAAATCTCCACGGGGTACCTCCAGAGCCGGAGCTGCAAAGCGAAGGCGACGGTACTAATGAGCGGGCAGCCAAGCACGGGCTGCTCTCCGCCCCCGGTTTACACCTGTTAGGCAGTTTCAGTAAGTTCGGAGTAATCGGCTTCAAAGCCGCTATCCTCAACCCTAAGTGGGTTTGTTCGCGGTTCCTCTGACTAAGCCTTGTCTGATGGAGTTCTTCGTCATTCATCTCTTACCTCTGGGGTTGCGTTCCTTGTGTAGCTTATTAGATGCGGTTGCAGGACATAACACTCCTTTTCTTGCAGCTAAGATCATTGTCCAGTTTCTAGATTCCTTACCCCTCCCACTTCTCCATACAGTCATACAGTTAATGGGCTGTAGTGCCAGGGTTCGTTCTCCATTAGCCCTAGGGGTACTGATGATAGTTGGCGTATTTGTTTTTCATACCCCCTCCTGTTTAATATTGCTAGAACCAGGATACATTCTCCTTGTTTTCTATCAGTTTAGAGAGTAGGTCTATCAGTATGAGTAAGTTCCTAACATTATGGTAGGCTATACTATTGTTAGACCCGGCTTCTAATCCGTACATTAATTATGCCATAAGAGCCGGACTTCTCTTTTTGAAGTCTTTCCTTCAGGCAGTTTGAGATACATCTGGCATCTATTTATTTATTGGTTCTATATGCCACATTCGTATGGAAACACAGTTTCTTTTCGGCTAGATCTTTTACTAGAACACAGATTTGCGGGTGAATGCGTGTGCACAACCACATTCAAGGTGACATTCTGCCTTGGTCAGAACAAGGGGGGGGGGGGTGCGTGCCCATACACAGCCACATTCAAGGGGACATTCTGCCGTGGTCTAGGGGTTTCGTAGAGCTGCCCTAAATGCATGTCTAAGGATCTCTCAGTTTGGCTTAGAGGGCCACATGGTAGGTTTGTTCACTAACTAGGTGTGTTGCCCTGAATAAATAAATTCTTTTATTATTTACGCCTGGTTTATTTACGCCTGGCTCTATTTACGCCTGGTTTTATTTATGCCTGGTTTTTGGCCAGACGGACTCAATTACATATTACGCCTCATTTTACGCCTGGTTTCTACATTCTTATCAAAACCACCTGTACGCCTGGTCACCATCAAAATTACGCCTGGTTTAGTTATCAATATTACGCCTGCCTTACGGGCGTCGCAGTTCGTACGGGCAGCACTTCTGTCCATCTTGATTTCTTCCCTAAGCGGGGTTTATATCAGGTTTTACAGTCTACCTCTGCCACTGATTCATTCGGAATCAGTATGCAACCTCACGTTTGTCGATTCAAACTACATCTTCAGACTTCAGTTTCTGTAATAGTTGCTCACACAATTGTACCTCTAGGAGGTCCTTCACTGGGCTACTCTGAGGTCACAGAGGTTTAGCTGGTTAGAATAAGTGTAACGCATTGTTTGTTTACACTCCCACCGCAGTCGGAGTTGGGTTTTTTCTTGTTTCCCACTTTGAGCTTATATCACTCCCCTTCTTAGTTTAGAATACTTAGAAGTTAAAGTGGCTCTTTTTGGCCTGTTTGACTTCTGTTCTCCGGCCCTCCTTTGAACTTTTCGGTTAATCTTAGATAGACTACCCTTTAGACTATCTTCTTTTAGCCTTGTGGCTCAGATTTAGTGAGCCCATTCTAGGAACTGAAGTGTCATCAGGCTCATGCTACTAAAGGGATCTCGTTTAACCCCTTCTGGGGATATTCCAGTAACAATCTGTTTGGTTTTGTCTGGGTGTATACCTAATGCAACTCCAATAAGGCTACTAAAGTCAGAGCCTTTATATTCTTAAAATTCACAAATTATTTGTTAGATTCTATCTTAAATAATTTTTCACTGGGTCCAGTTCTTACTACCCAGTCAGTCATGGGGTTGTGCTGCTCTGCCAGTTAGCTGACTTGGCCTTGCCCAAGTCTGTAACTTTGGGCATACAAATCGGTTGCAGTTTTATTTATTATTTTGCTTATCTTGGTTTGTAAGCACTTCATACCACTATGTTCCAAAGGTGTTTGGTTTATACATATTGTATTGTTCATAGTATTCTATGCTTCACACAGTTATCTGGTGTTCATAGTTACATTTACAGCTCAGTTATGAAGCTGTTATTTTAAGTATTGAATCAGGGGGTCGATACTTATTTAAATGATCTATGTAATACAAAAAATTTTCTGTTCCATGGATTAGCTTGAAATTGCCGATTATAATTTTAGATGGTGGTGGACCTATTGTCCTTGAACGAATTGAAGGACTTATGAGGTTGCCATATTCACCTTGTAACGTTCATCTGCCCATCTAAGAAGTTTTAGAGGCTCCTCCTACTGGCTGTATCGCCAGTCAGGATCCCAGATTACGCTATGGTGAGTGTAAGTTGCTTGGGTTCATGCTCTCGTCTGCTTTAACTTCTTGTAATTAGAGCAGGTTTGAGCGTGCTTTGTTACTTGTTGTTCAGAGTTGTTCAAATCCCCTTTATATATTCGGGCACTCATAACAGGTTACATTGTACCACCCCAGCTCATTGTGTTAAAGTCGCAATTGTAATGTTGTCGTAAGCTATCTATAGACCAATATGAAAAATTTTGTTAATTTTAATATTTGTCTATTATACTTACGACAACATTAACTACCCACCCCTCCTTAATTTAGGACTTATTTGCGGAAAGAGGAAGTAACTCTGTGTGACTCTTGCTTGTACGGGTGTATTTGGCGGCGCCCTTGGTGCCGGGAGTCCCGGGAAGGGTATTTGGGGAAGTTTTTCCGTTCGTGGATTAAGGCAAGTTGAGTATCTTGCAATTGTAATGTTGTCGTAAGTATAATAGACAAATATTAAAATTAACAAAATTTTTCATATTTGACCCCAGGGTCACCATTTGAACAAACTAAATGGTAGCTGGGGGTTATAGGTTTATATGTTACATGCAATATATGAGAGCTCTATACCTTGTGGTTACAGAGAACAAGACTTTTAAAGTTTCCCCTATATAAATATATGTAAAACGTGACCCCTGGGGTGGCCCAAATTTGATGCCAGGGTCACCATTTTAACAAACTTGCTAGAGAACCATAAACTTATGCTACATGTAAAAATACTAGGCCTCTAGATTATGTAGTGTCAAAGAAGAGATGTGTTAAAGATTTTTCCTTTATAACTCTATGTAAAACTGTAACTCCAGGGAAGGGACAAGACTGACCTCAGTGTCACCACTTGAACAAACCTGGTAAAGGAACACAAGCTTATGCTACATGCAATGTCAGAGATCTAGCCTTGTGGTTTCATAGAAGAAGATTTTTCAAGTTTTCCTTATATGGCTCAATGTAAAATATGCAAACTCCATACAAACTTTGGACACCTGTTCAGTGGTTCTTGAGAAAAAGATTTTTTAAGGTTTCAAATTTGTATAGGAATGGTAACCTTCTTGGATGTCGCGTAGACCAAATTTTAACAAATTTGAAAAACATTGACCTAAGGATCATTAATGTGAAATTTGGTCAACAATTGACAAAGCAGTTTCTCAGGAGAAGTTGTTAGAAGAAAAAGTTTATGATGAATGGGCAAACAGTCTTCATGTGGCAAAACCTTTCTGCTGAATGTCTATTTGATCCAATCATTCCCTGCAAAGTTACAGCCCGGACATGAAACAAGGGACATATGAAAGTTGACCTTGGACCTTCGCTGCAACTTTGACCTTTGGTTGGTGGTAGTTACAAGCAACACATCATCTCCATGTGGTGAACATTTCTGCCTAACACCTTTTTAATCTAATCATTCATTTCTGAGTTATGACTCGGACAACAGTTTGACCTTTGCCCTTTGCCACGATCTCAACTTTGAAACCGTGGGTCTACCACCCTTGGTATTGATGGCCTTCCCGTCCTGCACACCAGGTATTGATCTAGCACAATATAAAATCACTGGAAATACATTATTTCAAAACTAATACGGTTCAGGACTTACATGCCAGACAAATATTCCTGAATTGTGACATTGACCTTGAAGTGAGAAACACACATTTTGGACATGGTATTTTTTCTTTGTTTAATTTCTGACAGCAAGTGACTTGGTGCATAACATAATTAAAACAATTCTTCATTAACAAGCCACTCCAAAATATTTTCAGAATGCGATTTTGATTTTATATTCTATACTTACGTATTTTCTTAACAATGGATGTGATATGGAGATAATTATATTTGATATCAATTGTAAATTATGATGAAAATAGATTAAGTTGATATATATTGTATGGTTTATTTTCAAATTATCAATGTGAAAGAAATCGAAACATATTTTTTAACTAAAGTCAGTATTATATTGCAAAACAGGACCATAATACACATTGTGAACTTCATTTAATTACTTTGAGATGTGACATTATTCTTGTGTCTTTTAAACAGCTGTTGATTGCTTCATGTCACCAGTAAACAAGTCCTGATAACTTGGGACATTAAAGCTATTGGAGGTAATGAGGATTATACAAACTGAAAATGAACCTAGTGTACATTTTCTAAAATCACCAACAGATTTGTGTCTGATTCAAATACATACATTGAATCCTTATACAATATCTACACAATATATACACCATGCTGTGTGGAAGGGGTATGGAACATCTACAGCATGCTTTACAAAACATCTGTGCAAGTATACAAACAGGAATTCGTGCTGTAAGAGGGTCTGAACAACAGTTAGTACAAGGGATGAACAACATTGTAGCATCAATCTTTGGGATAGGGCTGTGGTGAGGAGGGGGTATTGACCAATATTGTACCTTTCTTCTTTTTTTGCTGTAGACCTTGAGGCATTGTTGGCACTGGTTTTTGGGATTTTCCCATACCAGCAAGCATGGGCTTAGCGGTAAGCTTCGGCTGGACAACTTCTTCATTTTTTATATAAAACAATATTTTAGTTAGTACTGATGCTTGCATTAGATTTATGATTTAGAATAATCATTACATATTCATTAATTATATATTAAATTATTCATGAGTTAAATATCGAACATTTACCATTTAAATATATTAAAATATTCTTGATCAGATACAATTCAAATTATTGATGTGAAACAAAAAATATCTAAAACATTCAGTATCTTAACTCATTTAATACTTTGAAACTGGGAACTCTAAAATATCATAAAATGTACTCTGGTGATATATTGAAACCTGATAACCTGAAAAAAATACCTTACTTTTCAAAATCGATTGAGAAATAAACATTGCATCAGCGAAAGATGTTTTGATGGGGCATTTTCAATGCAAAATTCTGCTGCATGAACTTTTTTTTTTAAGAATTTGCATCAAAAAATGTTATTAAATTGTTGGATATTGGTAAATAAAGACACCCTGAAAGTTTTATAGCAAAATATGAAGGATAACTGAAATTATTTGAAATTTCTTAATTTTCTGCTCCCCCACCAACAAGAAATTTACATGGGAAAAGCCCCATCAAAAAATCATTTGGGCTGTAAGATATTAATTTCTCAACCGATTTTCAAAACTAAGTAATTTTTATTTACCACTAAAATACCAGTTCTAATGATGCATAATTGATGTACATTGTATTTAAATTGTTCATGCTACTGCATAAAAACCTTTGGCTGAAACAAGCGCCCCAAACAATAGTTCCAATATTTTCATAACAGGTAATTGATCAAGGTGAAACACAATCTGGTATGAAAGGCAATTGTTAAAACCTGCAGAAAGATGGATGACATCCTGTTTTTATTGTGACTTAAAACTGAGACCAAGGTCATAATTCAGGTAATATTCACCTGAAATAAAATGTGCATCTTAACACCTTAAATCTTCCTGTAAAGCAAACCAAACCACCGGAGGAGTTGGGGGTCCCCAATCACCTCTCACAGTTGCAGGCTTAATTCTTTATTGATCAGAGCAGTGCTTTAATATTCAACATGTTTTCATATTGAATTATATCAATTTCTGAAAACAGTTATGTAACCCACAACATTAGATAATAGCTAGAAGGGTTTAAAACCAGACCACCATCAGGATCAAAACGAGATATATCATCCATCAGCATATGGCTAGAAGGGGTCAAAACCAGATCATATATAATAATACAGGGTCAAAACGAGATCTATCATCAAGATATGGCTAAAAGGGGTCAAATCCAGACCTAATAATACATATCCTATGAAAACTATATCATCAAGATACCTGGTATAGTTAGAAGTGTCAAGACAAGAACTAACAACAACCAAAACCAGACCTTAATATCATAAATAGTATGGTCTTTATTTATTTAAAGAAAAAGCTCATCAAAGTTATCATTTCACTAAACATATTTATAACATGTCAGGTGATCAATTTATATCAGATTTCCTCGATATCTTGTGACCTTTTCATTTATCACATGACATATTGTACATCACATTTACTGTATTTTCAATGCATGATATCAGTTTCATCTTTTTATAATTTAGTGTTTACTGTTAATAGGTGGATACAATCAAAGTGATATATATATTTCAAAAAAAGTCAGTGATTTTTTTTCAACTTCAGCGATGCTTGTAATATTTTCTGTGTAACATTTGTTTTTAAGTCTGTAATGTTTCGGTAAAGTGTATAACATTTCAACTGTCTTGCCTTCCACTGCTTTGGCTCGGACATAAAAGTTAGTAGGGACGCACTTAAAATTATCTTATTTGCCCAAACCCAACCTTAGATTTTGTGGGCATGTAGGTAGGAAAATTCTTCTATTTTTTTCTTCCATGTACCGGTATGTTAGATTCTTTTGTAAATGCATTTTAGTATACTGGATGTGTAGTATAATGTTGAAATCTTACTTTGTACATTAAATTCCTATCTAAAACAATTGGTAAACCAAATTAATAACAAGGGCTACTCAAGTTTGACCAGGTAGGGGAGTGTCAGAAGGCAATGTTAAAAAGTATATATAATATCTACTGTTTTTAATTTTATTGAGGAACAGAACAATGTTTGCTCTTCATTAGACACTGAGGGTACTGTCGGCGACAGTTTTGCTGCATAGCAGAGATGGTGACGGGCATGTCATTTAGCCTGTAGTCTCAGTGAATGAAACACATAATCAAGACAGTGAAAATAACCAATGGCATTTGCTATGGACGGAACGGAGCGACACCTCGCAAATAATAAGGGTACGCAGGTCAAGTCTTAACAATCTGCAATGAGCATCTCTGTGACAATGACAATCCGTATAAAATGTGAAATCCGACAGAATCCGACTAAGAAATGATTCATATTTGTATTGAAAAAAAGTTTCAAGTTGGGCCAATTTTGCTGAATGGTCATTTTTGGGCAAACATAATTCTAATTATGGCCTAGAATATTAATGAACTTTTGATGCTCTACCCTTGCGAAAGTAATAAAATGCAGAATAATCCACAATGTTTGCTTTATTTCAGGAAATACTTCATTAAGTATGATGAAACTTGTGATATACATCTATATTATTGAGCAATACACTTATTAAAGAGGCACTACCTATATCTACGCGATTTTTAATGTAAAATATTAAATACTCAATATTACTGCATTTATATGTATACGAAGCTATTTTATGAGTATTCTAAGAAGAAACATGGTTCGTATTCCAGTTCTGTAAAGTATTAATTATGATCAAAACAATATCTTGAATAAAATGCTGCCCTGCCGTTTATTCCTGCTGGAGAACTACGAGTTTTACGATTTTGTCGGACATGCGCAATGCGATTACAAAACTATTCGGGGCAGTTCCGATAGTAAACAAATTGATTGGAACTCTTCGCCAATCCGAGGAGGCAGTTCCGATTGTAAACGAATAAGATCGGAAATCTCCGCAATCGGCTTGTCTAAAACAATTACGAATACAATTTCAAAAATCCGATCTTTTCAATCCTGTTTTTCCCCAGCAAAACACATATTACATGGGGTGAAATTATTGCCATTTACCTTTTTCATAGTCCCCTTTATAATTAAGTAAGTTTATATCAATTGGTGGACAAAAGATATAGGTAGAGCCTCTTTAAGTGATATTCAGTGAACTCTGTGAAATACATAAAAACACTAGTGAGTTTTTATTTAACATATGTAATAATGCATCATAAACTTTGAAAGAAAATGTTATATTTAATTTTGAGTTACATACAGCATTTTGTGATGTAGCTATATTTAAACTCCAGTGACAAGTTTAACACTTCAATCAACATCTCAGTTAGAATGTACCTTTATTTTCTTTCGTCTTTTTTACATTTACTTCCTTTGAAGTAGGGACTTCCACCTTAACTTTCTTTGTATTTTCGACTTCCACCTTAACTTTCTTTGTATTTTCGACATCCGCCATTACTTTCTTTGTATTTTCCTTGTGGATGTGAGACATGTTTGTGGCCAACTTCATACTTTCCTTCGTATTTTCTCTTCTCAGTTCAACAACTGCTCATTGAATTTTATTGAAATTGGTAAAACAGTCTTTAGCTAAACACTTTCTATTTAATTCTCTCACCATATCATTGGCGTAAGGGCTGAGAAGCCAAGGGCTCCTGGGTTCCAGCTGAATAGTTTAGTTTTACAAATATTTTAGAGTATCTGTTTCACCCCCGGAAGTTGACTCCAACAACCCCCTATCCAGTTTGGATAGACCACCCCAAAACTCAAAATGCTCCTACGCCTATGCGGTATATATGTGTTTCTTGTTGTTATTTTTAGCCAAAATCATCGTAATTTGAAGCTATTTCAAAGTTACGCTTGTTACATATTGAAAGATGAATGAATGTTGTTTAACGGCTCATCAACACAGTATAGGTTATTTAGAGCCGCCTCAGAGAGAGGGGTTTACGTCCCCATCTGACAGACGAGGCTAAGGTAAAGAGTCTTGCCCAAAAACAAACCGACAAAACTCAGTGGCACCACGGAGGATTGAACCCGGGGCCTTTGGTTACAAATCCGCCGCGCAACCGACTGCGCCACGCCAGCAAAACAACAGGACAAATGCTATCTCTTTTCAGTACCATTGTCATGATAGCATCACCTGACTGCATGTTGACGGGGGCAATTATTTGCTTAAGGATAACGTATTAACTCTTTTTAACCCTGCGATATGCACATTATTATTTTATTTACCAAAACGCATAACCTACTTTTTTCTCATAATGACCTTCTGAAATATGATGGGTAGATGCACAAAATGTCTTTTAAAGCAAAGAAAATCACTGCAAATGAAAAACGAAAAAATAAGCATACAATGTATACATCTTACATCTGTATATTTTTTTATCAATTTGCAGTGATTTTCTTTGCTTTAAAGTGTATTGTTTCAATATGCCATATATGGTAAAAAGTCACGATGATGTCATCATTCCAAGATGGCCACCTCCATTTATTTCTTTGTAAATTTTCAGTAGGTCATAATTATCTCCTTTATTTTTTATGGCATTTTGATAATTCTTTCAGCTTTTTTCTTACAAGTAGTGTAGCATTCAAAGAATGCAGCTACACTAAAACACACGTTTACATAAAGTATACATATATAACAGTAGAGAGACGTCACAAACTTAAAATGGTTGACAATGAGGGCTACTGCCTATAATAGTCGGTTTTCAAAAAGGGTCATTGCTATAGTAGTTTAAACTGATCATGTAAAATAAACATTTCTTTAATGTGGTTGTAACGGGACACTCGGCAATCTGGAAGTTTTTATCAAACATTACAATTAGCATCTCGATTTATTAATCCAGTATCATTTTGACTATAAACCTGTTTACATAGAATCAGGGAGTAAGTATACAGGGAGGAGAAACGGATCGTTTTGCCGTTTTATGTTGTCGCGCGTTTCACTACTGCATGAAAATGACTACTTCCGGTTGTTTCGCGCATGTGTAAAAAACAGCAAATTCCTATAAATTATTACACTTACAAAATAAAGGTGCGAAATGTAAACATAAGTATAATTTATTCACATTGTGTCCTCTGATACACAGCGTGTATTTGGTTGCATGTATAAAAGCACATTTTACCAGATGGTTCCCTGTAACAAAGATGGCGCCACTCTGCGCCAAATAAAAAATGGTGACAGTGTGTAGCTATTGCAAACGAGATACGAGACTACGGGTTATTTAGGCATTAATAATAACAAAAAGTGAATAGTAGACATATTTATCTTTGTCAAGAAGGTAATTTCATGGTGGTGATTATAAGACAAAGCCTAAAAAGAGGTGATGAAAATGTGCCTTTTGAGATATCAGCTGAAATTTTTAATTTTTCAAATTAAAAATGGTGTGGAGCTATTGCAAACGAGATATGAAGTATGGGTTATATTAGGCACTAATAATAACAAAAAGTGAACAGTAGATATATTTATCTTTGTCAAGAAGGTAATTTCGTGATGTTGATTATAACAGAAAGCCGTAAAAAAGAGGCTGTAAAAACTGCCTAATTTGAGATGTTGGCTGACATTTTAACTTTTCCAATGCTTACAATCGCTTTACCTGTATCGATAAAATAGTAAATAGTGGCGTTCTAGCGCGACAACATAAATCGATAAGCTAAAGTGTTTATGAACCCGTTTCTCCTCCCTGTATACTTACCCCCTGATAGAATTAAATAAAATTTGGAGTTTTCATTATTTTGTTCTTCTTATCTACCATAGGTTTAAATATATTTTTGGTGCAAACATAATCAACCAATTAGTTATATGCAAACCACATTTGCTTTAATATGCTATTCTTATAATTAACAAATGGAAGTTATGTAGATCAAATAATGGGATGCCACAAGTTTTAAAATATCAAGACTGCCATTTATCCCTTTAACATCGTCACAAAATACAGGCATTTTTTAATACTTAAGCACACTTTTATATTGAAATTCTTATTTCTGTTTTCCTAAAAATATATTTTAAGTCTATTATTTTAATATTTTTTTTTTAGGGGGATGACATCTGGATCATCCCCAACACATTAGACGACTGAGATTTGTCTCCAAGCAGTAGAACTTGCAATGTATGAAACAATGGGGGATTGAAAATAAAATTAATATTTTAACTATATTCTGCCTTGTCCTACGAAACAAAAAAGAAACTGTATGAGAGTGTGTTTATTTACGTAACAGAAATATAGCAGGTGTGTGGAGACAACTCACCTGGTTTTTCCTTCTCTTCTGCTTCTTTCTTTTTATTCTTTTTTGGAGGTTTTTCTGCTTTAACAGGCTTCAACTTGGGTGTCTTGGGAGCATCAACTTTACCTGTGATTGTATGGAAGGAGTTGGATGACCTAATTGTTTATTAAATGTAGGGAACAGAAACTGTTCATTTGATGCAGGGAACAATAACTGCTCGATATCGATCTCTGATGAAGAGAACAATAATAGTCCCTTTGATGCAGAAAACAACACAGGTTCATTTGATGCATGGAAAGGAGCAACAAGAGTTCACTTGATGCAGAGAACAACTAGAACTGTGCTAAAGGCAGATAAATATACCCCCGCCTCTGCACCTTTGACCACCTGCAGTTTATTGCACCAATAAAATTCTCCATTATGATCACATTCACTTGAAACTGAATCATCAGAAATATATAAAAACAATCCATAGACCAATGAATTAGTAATAAAGGATTCCCACAGGTTAAAACTACAAAAGGTCACAACTCATGAAAATAACAATCAAATCAAAAATCTTTTTCTTCATATATTCACATCATAGTAAATGAGCATACCAAGTATTAAAACAATCCACCTTATAATGAATGAGGAGTTAGACACACAAGATTTCCCTATATATGTAAGAAAATCAAAGGGCCAGAACTCATTTAAAAATGACCAAATCAAAAATCTTTTTCTTGACTAACATCTTCACATCATATTTAATCAGCATGTACAATATTAAAACAATCCAGCTAAAAATGTATGAACAGTTAAACATACAAGATTTTGGCCCCTATATAATATATATAGACTAAAAAACCAAAGGGCCATAATTCATGTAAAACTGATTGAATCAAAACTCTTTTTCTTCACTGACATCTTTATATCATGATTGATCAGCATGGCAAATATAAAAACAATCCACCTTAAAACGAATGAGGAGTAAAGCACACAAGATTTTTTTTGTCTACAGACGGACGGATGGATGGCTGATGCCGGACGGATGGCTGGACGCCCGACGGACAAGCTCAAACCAGTGTAAAAACTGATGTAGAGAACAATAACTGTTCATTTGATGCAAGGAAACATAAATGTTCATTTGATGCACAGAATAATAACTTATCCTTTGATGCAGGGAACAAAAACTTATCATTTGATTCAGGGAACAATAACTTATCATTTGATGCAGGGAACAATAATTTATTATTTGATGCACAAAACAAGAACTTATCATTGATGCACAGAACAAGAATTTCATTTGATCCATGGAACAGTAACTTCATCTGCTGCAGGGAACCATAACTGTTAATTTGATGCATGGAACAATAACTGTTCATCTGATGCATGCAACAATAACTTTATCAGATGCAGGGAATCTGAACTGGTAATTTGATGCAGAACTATTCACATATACCTCTGCATACTACTAAATTACAAGATTTTGGTAAAACCTGTTAAATTGGAATATTTTTCCTGAAACATATTTATTTCTTGTGTAAATATAATTTCCAGAATATCTGCATATTAGATGTTGCAAGATTTGAAATAATTATTAAACATATCAAACAGAAGCTTGATAGTAGAAAATTACTAAAAAAAATTAAATCATAGAAAAACAATTTGAAAATATTGAATATAGGTCTATATTTTATCTTGGCGGATGACGCAAAAGGATTTATTGTAAACATCGTCATAACTTTTTTGAATAATCACTAGACCTAACCATTCGCCCTACTTTCTTTGGAGTTGACAATGTAATGACTCTGCGTAGAGATTGAATTTGATGCAGGGAACCATAACTGTTCATTTGATGCAGGGAACAAAAACTGTTTATTTGATGCAGAGAACAATAACTTCATTTGATACAGGGAATAATAAATTTTCATTTGATGCAGGGAACAATGACTGGTAATTTGCTGCATAGAACAGTAGGTGTTCATTTGATGCAGGGAACAAAACTGATCATTTGATGCAGGATCTATTCAATAATAAACATGATATCAGGTGGGTGATGAACTGAAATATACTTTAGTACTGCATTAGCTTAAGATATCATGTCAAGGTTGAAACAAAATGCTTGGACACACACATTTGCCCATTGATAGCGTACGCTGGGTCAAGTCTAATAATGTTATCCAGGTGTTTTTATTTAGTGATAATATTTTCTGATACACACAATCTGAGACTACTTTTCATATTAAATTCAGGTTGTTTAATGAAGTTACCAAAAAAATCAGCTCACCTTTCCTTTTTTTACCTGAAAATATAAGAAAACAACAAATAAAGATCAAAAGAAACCAGTCTATATTAAAATAATCAGGTAATAACCTAAACTGTTTATAATTTTATCTTTATCAATTGAAAAGATCTTAATAACATCAAATTACATGCAATAATATAATAATAATAATCCCTGGACAAATGTAAATTATTTAAAATGGTAGCATTTAATAACATGAAATTATGTAAGGGAAACAACTCAAGAAACAGTCTCACCAATCCTGCCGTACAGAGTTACAGTTATTACTTTACACATGCATATATTTACACAAACTAAAAGGTAAAAGCATTAACATTATAATTACAATACATGTATATATTGTATTAAAGACCATTAATTTAAAATAAAACATTCTATTTCTCTATCAAAAAAGCATTAAAACTCTATTCATGACTTTATAGCCTGTTGTATTCAGATCTTTCAAATGACAACTGTTGATTATTTCCTGAAACCAGAATTTTGTGACTCAGAAGAAATTAAATACTGAGTAGGAGAAGCAAATTAATCAAAACAATTAATTAGAAATTAATTACAAACAAAACATAATGCAGATTTTAGTCAGTCAGTATTATGTTGAAAATTCAAGCCAAATATAATTATGTTGTGAGGCCAACCTTAATATATGTGTACTGGTACAATTTTCAAAACAGCATAGGGTAATTTTTTGCCCCTGAGTCAGACAGGTTATTGGTTTTCGACACTTTTGTCTATTTATGTTCATGTTCTAGTTTACTGAAACCTTCTGTTACCTTCACCAGTGGCACCAGCATGTTTGAGCGAACTTTCTGATATTTTCCGTACTCAACACACAGTCGCCCTTGAGGCAAACATGAATTTCCTGACAAAAACTACATATTTTAATTTTCTTCTCGTGTAAAATGTTCAAATATTGGCTCCGGACTTAAAATTTTGTCTTCGATGCAGAAATATTAAGATGTAGCCCAAAGTCGAACATGGTAATTACCTTTGAGCTGGACTTATATAAAGGTAATTGACAGAGACAGTTTTTGTTGTTTTGATCAAAAGAAAAATCATTGGATTGCCACCCTTTCACTTAGTAAAATTTAGTCTGCATCCTATAGAGGAAAAAATTTAGCCGTCAATTAATGTCCGAGTCAGGGGCAAGTTACCCTATGAATTACTTTATAAATAGTTTCAAAAGAAGTTCCAGCTGCATTTTGTTTAATGAACAGTCATTCACTGATGAATAATGCAGACTTGGGAACCTCAGACGCTTAGTAAGGGTTAAACTTTTTTGTTTTTAAACTCTTTTTAACCACACATTTTTGTATAATCTGAAATCATGTTAATTACAGGACACACTTTTGCAATGACTTTTAAATATACTTGCAGGCATTTAGTTCCATGCTTGCACCCAGTCTTGGCAATATACTGCCTTATCTCAGAAGCCAGCATATACTGCCTAATATGGTAGGGAAACCAGAGAACCCAGGGAACAGGATTGGACAGATTGGACAACCACCAAACACTCTAGCACAAACAGCCCTGTGGGGCTTTCAAACCATGGGGTGGTGTTACTGCATTGAAAAGAAGCATCAGTTATATTATTAGAGAATCTTATTTTGCTCTGAGGCGGCACATGTTGGGCATTTCAACTTGAAGGATCTAGTATAATAGCAGGTACCATGCAGGTTTGTTTTCATTCATTTCATCAACCATACATATCTTGAAGCCTGTAAATAGTACCTTAAAGAGGATGAGAAGAGGATGTGAAAACACATTTATTATATTTTATCATTTGTTACCTTTTTAATTTGCAGGAAACGGACCTTAGATACTGCTTGATTAATCTGCCTAATATGCAACTTTCCAATCATTTAATTATCTCCTCTAGTGATAATATAGTACATCTCAGTGATTCACATGTTAAACGCTTATTGACAAAAACTGTAAAGTGGTGAGCAAAGCACCAACTGGGATTGTTGTAAGAATGATAAGCAACTATTAATTATCAAGTGGGACTTTCTTGGGCATTGTTTCTGTGAGCATCAAAAATTTCATTTGGAAATAACTTGTAGAAATGCAAAAATAAATGGATGTTTAAAATAAAAGAAAGGAATATTACCTGAACAATTTTAAAAATCAAAAGGTCCATCCTCTACACATCCCCTTTAAACTAGAATGAGTCATGTTTTTCAAAGCTGTTTTAAATAGTTTCAGTAAATGGCTTGTATGGTTTAGTACTAAAAACAACTATTAATACACTGATATGAAACTTTGAATTACTGTAAGTTTTTTAAATTTAGCATTACAATTAAAACCAAGGACAGACAACTTTTGACTAACAACATGCCGATGCAGTGTTTGGTTCTGGTATTTTGCTGATTGGTTTGAGCAATGAAGACATTACGCTAATCATTTTCTGTAAAGAAGCTGGTATTTCGGTGTCGGGCATTGTGGGAGGTAAACATAACATTACATGGTCCCACCTTAATTCCATTAAGTGATGGGAAAGCTTATATACTAGCAGGATTTTATAATGAATATTTCGACAATAAACATGTTTAAAAACATTTTTTACTGAAAAAAATGGGATAATCTGTTTACAATTGCCTATTAAATGTTTTAATTTTACAATATGCGAACTTTTTAAGCCAAAATTAAAGTTTTATTTCATACCCCCGCCAACCCATTTTCGCTTCTTGGAGAACGGGTTGGGTTGGGTATGAAAGTTAATACTCGGACCACGTAATAAAATGTGCCCTATTAAATACTACTTTTTGACGTATTTTTATTTTCTAAGTAAAACAATTCAAAATAAAAATATGTTTTATTTGACAAATAACAAGTTCTCAAAAATAATTATGAAGTTTTTTTGTTTTATTCCTATACTCACCAGCTCCCTGTTGTTGTTTTTTAGTATTAAACAATGGGGAGAACGATATATATAAATGGTAATGGAAAACATACAAAAGCGGCTTAGGATGTTGTCTGGTGTTCATATATTGGGTTGTTTAAGGTAGTTTATGGGGAAGTTCATGTTTAAACGACTGACCTGATGAGATGCGATCTGTAAATATGTAAAACAGCTTTGACAAACAATTACAGGTACAATATAATCAACAAACATTCCTGTACAGTTTAGAGCTTGTGCCACACCAATTATAACACACGTTCCAGTATAAAACACGTGACACGCATCAAAAAAGCACAACACCAAACATGACGCTGCTCTCTGCAGAAGACAAGGAAGAAGATTTTTAACTGCTTTAATACAATGGTATCATTTAAATTCAGCACATTTATTAAAAAAAACATTTTGCTTCACAACATCCAAAGAAAGCTACAATACTGGTCAAAACTTAACATCGTCCGTCGGATGGGGACGTAAACCGGGTGGTCCCATGTATCGGTCTATCTTCCGGGCACGTTAAAGAACCATAGGAATCTATTCGATAATAACAGTACGGCACGGTTCCCGGATTCCTATGTATCCTTCCTCTCTCTCTGGGGTGGCTCTAAATAACCTATACTGTGTTGATGAGCCGTTAAACAACATTCATTTCAAAACTTAACAGCAATTACAAAAAGAATACCAGTTACTCAAGCACAGACCAAATTTTTCATTATTTAACTTTTGCAATGAGACTTGGTATATATATATTAATTGTTATTGACAGCTTGAGCAAGCTATAGAGACAAAGCTGATTTTAATGCCATATCTGCAATACACCACATACCTAACTGTTACACACATGCACGTTATAATAGAACAGACCTGTATGCTATTTCTCTGAAACATATTTTGAATCTTCAACTTAACATTTAAATTCCCTTTACCTCTGTCATTTTCTGTTTTTATAAAAAAAAATTATCTTGACTGTTAAATGGAATATTGTTTATATAATTTTCTGATGTCTCTGCAGAGAGCAGTGCATGGTCAGTCTTGGTCACTCACCCTGTGATTGTGTAGCCCTCACATTACTATCTGTGTCATCATTCTCTGCTTCTACTTCAACCTCAACCTCCAATTCTTCCAGTATTTTCACATTAGAATCTACCACTGACTCATTTTTACTGTTTTTTATCAACACATATTTAGATCCGCCTGGGACCTGTTTTAACTTCTTATTTGACTTTGCAGTTTTTTCTTGCCAAACTGATTTACTAACGTTGCTTGTTTTGTTATCTTTGACTTTTGGAGCAGGTTTTACACTTTTGGTGTCTAAATTGCCAGCTTTTTTAATCTCATTTTTAACCCTGTAAGGCTGTTGGCTTTTAACTTTATCTTTATCTAGAATGTCAATGTTTGGTGCAGATTCTTTTTGTGCAGATTCTTTTTGTGTCAATACTGGATCTTTGTGGAGCAGCAGAAAGGAAGAACAAGGACAGAATATGGTTGACAAAATATGTTCTAACATTATTACATGAAGTTTTGGGCCATCCGATGTATAACCACTGTTATTCTGGTAATAAATCAAGCTCATCCCAGCTGCGTTATTATATATATATAAATGTATGTGTACATTACATATCATGTTATATTTTAAATATTAGTGAAATAAATAGTTTAAACTTAATCTGAAATAACAAAGACAATAACAATTTTCTTTTAATAGTTAATACAGTTTTGATTTGTTTGTTAGCTTTCAATCTCATATTAGTATTTGGTCAAAGTAATAAAAAAGGACTATGTATAACTACAACGCCACAAAACAATCATCTTTAAAAGAAAGATATATCTATAAATGACATAAACTAACCATTGGGTCACAGTGGCCTCTTAATTATAATGCACAATGATAGTAATACATGATGATACAAGTAATGACATCGCTATTATTTTAATATCATTACTTATTCTCAGTATTCAGAATAATCATCCTAGATTTAAACCACATACTAACGTCACACAATGTTAATATAAGAACACAATAGTATGCCATGCAAGAAATTAACACAGATCTATTGAAAAAACAGACTAAGATTGAAACACCCGACTTAGAAACATACAAGTCCACACTCTATCTGCCTTTATGGACAAAGGCACCATGAGCATTGTGATAACACTAAACAACCAATAGACATGATAGAGACCCCATCACCTATAAGAGAAATACTGCAAATCTACACAGCAATATGAAACATTTCTATAATAAAGTGCAACATGTTTTGGTTTAAATTTCATAGATAACAAAACAAAACAAAGAAAAAGAGAGATAAATATATATAAATTTTCATCGAAATCTTGTTTTCAAATTCTGTCCATGTGTTATCTGACATAAGGTTCACTACATTTCTTGAATAAATATTGTCTTAAACCAACAAAAAATGAAATATAAATATATATATATGAGGGGTCATACAAATTTTTAACCGACAATACTCATAAAACTTTAAAGGAAAGAGTTGTTTTTAGCTCGACTGATCAGAGATCAGCAGAGCTTATGCCGTGGTGCGGCGTCAGTCGTCTGTCCGTCTGTCTGTAAACTTTTATTTGTAGCGACAACTCCTCTGAAACTACTGGATGGATATTCATGAAACTTTACAGAAATGTTGCCCATAAAGTCTAATTGATCCTAGCAAAAATTCATGTTGATGTGAAATCCAAGATGGCCGCCAAAGCTAAAAATAGAGTTTTAAAATACAAGTTTGTAGCGACTACTTCTTGAAAACTATAAGTGATATTGATATGGGACTTTTTCTAAAATGATCAGCATGACGTGATGTTGATCCTTGTCAAAAATCGTTTTGATTCAACGTTAAACATGGCTGCCAGCGGCCATCTTAGTTTACATAGAGTTATATAGTAAAAACTTGTAGCGACTACTCCTCTGAAACTACTTGGCGGATTGTCATGAAACTTTACAGGAATGTTGCTCTTGATGTCTAATTGATCCTAGAAAAATTTCAGGTCGGCCGGAAATTCAAGATGGCCATCACAGCTAAAAATAGATTTAAAATAAATAAGTTTGTAGCGACTACTTCTTCAAAACTATAAGAGATATTGATATGGGACTTTTTCTAAAATGATCAGTATGACATGATGTTGGTCCTTGTCGAAAATCATTTTGATTTGACGTTAAACATGGCTGCCCGGCCATCTTTGTTTACATAGAGTTATATAATGAAAACTTTTAGTGACTACTCCTCTGAAACTACTAGACAGATTTTCATGAAACTTCACAGGAATATTGCTCTTAATGTCTTATTGATCCTAGCAAAATTTCAGGTCGGCCGGAAATTCAAGATGGCCGCCACGGTTAAAAATAGATTTTCAAAAAACAAGTCTGTAGCGACTACTTCCTGAAATCAAAATCAATCAGTAGAGCTTCAAGGTCATTGACCTCTTGTTATTATAAAGGTAGAATCCCAAACAGGTGTGATATAACCATTTTTAAACGAGTCTGCGCAAAATATGTCACTCAGTAGGTACCTTTCCTTTTTTTTGTATATAACCTTACATGTTTAAAAGGACGTAAAACACCATACAAACAAACAAACCTTTACTTTTTCAGGTACAGCATTATCGTAAATCTAATTCAGCTCTTAATGTCAGGATTAAAAGGCTAAATTCAACTGCATTATTCCTAAACATGGCAATTTTTTATTTAGAAAATGGACCACTAATATCTTCCAAAATCAGTTCAGCTTTAATACAAGAAAGTTAAACTGCAAAATAAATTATATCTTAATCGTCTATTATAATTATTCAATTTCATTAAAGTCAGAACCTCATCATCATCTTTGATACTCTCCACTTCTCAGATCTGACAACATTGCATTGGAGGTCAGGTCAGATTGACCTTTCATCTAATTAATATTCATGAGCAGAACTTAAATTCAACCAAAAATAGAATTGTGCATACCATACCAACTTCAAAACAATGCACAAACAAATATTCACATAAACTTACATATAAGCCGCCATATTTGTTGTTGATCCATCATTTATTTAGTAAAACGTGCTGATCTTACACATTTTTTAACAATATATTCACCCATCACTGTGATGGCTACCATTTTATTTTCATTCATTTTTTTTTATTTATCCCAAGCACTGTTTCCATAGTAACAGTGATAAAGATTTTGCGAATGATAGTTTCCACGAGCGATTTTGTAGGCTGAAATTTGATTGGCTCATTGAAAGGTCTACCAAACATAAATTTAAATGCAGTGTTATTAGATCCTTATTTCAGCGATTATCGTAGTATAATAGAGCTTCTGATTTGAATGAGATCGCTGCATTATTCAAAATAATGATCATTGTTTGGAAGCTGTTTTGTTGATGATTTATTCTTTCAGAAATGATGTCATGTGGCTTATGTTCTTTATAATGTCAAAAGCTGAAAATCAACTCGTTTTTCTTTCTTTTTTTTTTTATTTTCAATGAACTTTTTTCCATCATCTCTCTTAAAATATTTTTTTTTTGTGATAGTATCTACTCTACAGAGACACATCTAGATTTTACTAAAACAATACCTGCTGCACTATCATAATGATTCTCATTGGTGTGGTTTTGCTGTGTCAACAGCTGCTCTTGCTTCTCCTTTGCTTTGCGCAGTTTTCCTTCCTCAGCCTGTCGCTCTTTGTCTTTTCGCTCAGTTTCTCTCTGCTGTTCCGCCTTCAGTAATCGCTGTTGCTCGAGAACCTGCTGTTGTCGCTGTTTCTCCAGAGATTCTATGAGGCGCTTTTCCGCTAATTTGGCATCAGTATCTTCGTTGTTGTTGTTGTTATTTGTGTCACCTGAACCTGTATCTGTGGTGGTGTCTTTGTTTTGAACAGAAGAATTTTTATTTACATTTAAAAGTTAGATACCAAACAAAAGGAATTCAAGAATAATCCCCTGTACCGATGCACACTATATAATGAATTACCAATTAGGCCACATCAAATTTATTCCCAGTTTATCATCCCCGCCCGCCCCGAATATTTTATGCCGCCCCGACAACTTTTTATTTTGAAAAAAAAAAAATAAAAAAAAAAATAAATAATAATAATAATAATAATGTCCCGATTGTGGTGTATTGTTCTGAATGTGAAAAACCAAGAGTCCTGTATTGTAAACATGTGGTGAATGGAAAGAAAATAACTGATTTGCTTCAAATCTTAGCTGACCTACGATATACATGTGGTTCTGTCCTTCAAGATGTTGAAACAGAGGACAATCATATTTTACATTCGGTATTTGTTAGAAAAAATGTAACTTGTGACATGTCAGTGGAACTACCATATTTTTCTGCTGGCTTCGAATCGGTATGTTATTACTGTGGTTCGTCAGATGACCTTGTAGAACCAGATGATAAATATCCCGTATGTGAGTTGTGCCTATCTGGCAAACAGTCATTCGTAAATAAAAGGGGAACTGTTTCAAACAAGAAGAAGTAAGTTATATTGAGAACTTCAACTTTTAAAACTCACATACATGTTAGTTTATAATCATTATAAATACAAATGTATGCTATAGCAGTGACAATTGGTAATAAAGAGAGTGTTCAAAACATAATACTTCTGGTTATTAATATTTTTGTGATGTTTGATGTCATCTCAGGAAAATTAATAATAAAATTGCACCCCCCGCCCCAATTTTTTCCAAAATTTGGATGATAAACTGGGAATTAATTTGATATGGCCTTAACAATCAAATGCAAACAAAATAAGAACTCAAACAATAACATACTTGATATGAAACACAATGATGCCATGTATTTTGAAAAATGTTATCACAGCTTTGAATAGGAATGTTCAAAACATCACATAAACTATTTAAATTAAGCATCCACAAATATTACAAATTGAATAATAATAATAGTGACACAATAAACAAAGCTGCATTACAGACTTCCACAAATAATAATCAATAATTGTTCAAATGTAGAAGAAACAGTTTTAAAAACAGAAATTGTCTCTACATGTGTTTGTAATTTTTAAGTTCAGTGGCATCATTTTAATGAAAATATCATTCAAACCGTTTATCAATTAAAAATCATTATAATTAACTTCAACTTTAAAACATTAACTGTATGCAAATACTAGCCAATTAAGTTGTAATATTTCAACAAGACCTTTTTTCTTCTTTACTGTACTTGTACTGCTTGTTGTCTCTTCTGTTGTCTCTTCAACAAATGTAACTTTTTTATCACCTTTGTCTATAGATTCATCATCAATACTTTCTGGTTCAGGATCTGTATTAGAAACACTCATTATGTGGTCCTACCTTAATTCCATTAAGCAATGTGAAAGCTTATATTAGCAGGGTTTTATTAGGGATATATTGACAATAAAACATGTTTAAAAACATTATTTACTGAAAAAGGTGATAACCTGCTTAAAATTACCTATTTAATGTTTGATTTTTACAATATGCAAACTTTTAAGCTGAAATACAGGTTTTATTTCCAACCCTGATTTCTCTTCTTGGAGAAGGGATTGGATGGGGTATGAAAGTTAATACTCGGACCACGTAATGTCAAACAGTACATATAACATATAACATGTTTAGTACCTTCAGTTTGATTACTCAATATTTGGTCTGGAAAACTGGATAACCCAGTGGATTTTTGATGTTAATTCATAAATATCAATTCATATGGGGTTCATATTGCTAGCATTTGTATATATAGTTCAATAAAAATGTACTTTGATCACAAAACAATAATTTATTAGATGCTTAAAGCATCATTTAAATGAATATACATGATTTATACAACAAAAAATAGAAGGCCACATGGCCTGCATGTTTAAAAAAGTCCAGATTGGACTGTATTTTGATTTGCCCAAGATACGCATGTTGTAGAGGAGACCGGACATGACCTATATTTTGTAAAAAAGTAGGTCATAGTGACCCAAAATTGTGAACATGATGTCAGATGCATATACGAAACTTTGGTGAAAATCCTCAAGAAAAAAACAAGATACGCATGTCATAGCAAAGATCAGATATGCACTATATTTCGTCCAAAGTAGGTCACAGCAACTGGAAATGTTGCACATGAAGTTAGTTGCACATAAGGAACATTCTGGTGGAGTTAGATGAAAATTCTGCGAGAAAGAAGCAATTAATAAGCCTGTCATAGCGGAGATCACACGTGTCCTAAAAGTAAGTCACAGCGACTCGAAATTGTGCACATGATGTTAGATGTGCATAAGGAACAGTGTGACGGAGATTGATCAAAATCCTGAAAGTTATGAAGATGATATAAATAAATGAAATTCAGATGCATGGACTTAAATGAACGATCAAACAAACGGACAGACAAACAAACAAATTGACACAAGTACACCTGGACGACACCGTAATCGCTAAGTTGAGATTGGTAAACAGGCTCAAAAACTAGCCAAGTCATCAAGTTTTCCAGACCAAACTATTTTCTTAACAATAATTATATCGGATGGATCATGGGATTGATCAATCTTAGTGAATGTTCATATTGAATATGCAACTTATAGTCACTTTACGATGGTTTTACTCATATTTGGACTGACACCACTAATGCTTCCAGATTGCCTCCAGTCCCTTTTATATTAAACATCGACCATCATGTGCACCTGAAAATCGTACTAATTTGTGCTTGTAATGTAATGAATGTTTAATCAGATAAAAACATGTTGTAAAACAGGTAGTTGCACAGGTCAAGTTGAGTGGTCTTTAGGGATATTCCATTAAAACACACATGGACTCCTGGGGAAGGCACTTTTGTATTTTGAACAACTGGTGCAAAGTGAGTTTTAAGAACCCAATTTCAGAAAATAGCGTTCGCCCACACAGTCATGGGTCCCCGGGTATGTTTTAATAGTCAAACTTTATAACTAACTGAAAAATGGTGCAATTCTTGTTTTTACCTTCAGACTGAGGAGAAGCGAGTGTTATCATTATCTCCTTTCTAACAGGTACAGGTGGTGGCTCCTTCTTCTTGTTGAGATCTCCGTCTTTGGGATGCCATACTTCCCGTGGTGACGGGGCTTTGTCACGGGTGAGCATCGGAGTCGCCGGGGTTGGGGCTGGGGTCCTACAGCTCTGTACTCTTCCCTTATTTGCTGGTAAAGATTTTTATAATCAATAATATATACATAGTACCTTCATTTTCTTACAGTGGAATACAACAACCTGTATCACACTATAGGTTATCACTATGCTACTAAAAATAGAATTAGTATCACTATCTTACTAAAAATAGAACAGTGGTTTTTCCAATGATTCAAGCAAGTTTTATGCCACTATGCGCGAGAACGTCAAGACGACGTTACATCATACAACAAAACAAGTATGTCAGACCAATGAACACCAACACCTTAAAACCGCATACATTTTCCCGCTGCACTTTATCGAGAAATAATATGCTTTATTGAATGTGTATGCAATAGCAATGCAAATATTTCTATGTTAATGATGTGAAAGAGGTATATAATAAAAGGATCATTACTAGAGTAACGTGTTCTGGAAGTTTGTATCACCTCTCGTAGGTAAATGCCAGATCAGGATCACACTCGAGAGAAATTAACCTTGACCTTGGTATATTTTGTCATTCAGTGATGACCACCAATGCCAACAATACAATATGACCCAGTATCAAAGACATAAAGTGAGGCAATCACATAAAATTAACTGAGCTTAAGTTACCTAACCAAGGTTAAATTACCTAACCACAGTCAAGTCTGGGGCTTGAACTTGGTAATTTTTGTCGTTCAGCGACGTCCACCAAAGCCAACAATACATATGACCAAGTATCAAAGATACGCATAAAGTTAAATCAGGTTAAGTTACCTAAATAAGGTTAAAATTGGTGAAAATAACGCAAAATATGATCTTGACCTTAGTATTTTTTGTCGTCCAGCGATGTCCACCAATTCCAACAATACATATGACCAGGTATCATAAACATAAAGGGTGAAAATCATATAAAGCCAACTGAGGTTAAGTTACCTAAACAAGGTTAAGTTTTGGGAAAATAATGCAAAATATGACCTTGACCTTGGTAATGTTGGCATTACGCGATGTCCCTTGACCCAAGAAAGCATCTGACAAAGTTTCAGAAAAATTCAAGCTGCGGTTGTTGAGATATAGTTGATTTAAAATGTGGCCGCCACCAGAAAAGTCACTGCTATGTCTCGCTACCCACTTTAATGGGCGAGACAAAAATTAACCTATACTACACTATTATACACACCTAATTCCACTTAATATTTCAGATATATCTCAACGTGTTTGGTACAAAAAGGAGCTACAACTAATTACAGAAAGGACAACTATTTCATGTAGTAGACCTTTTAATCAAAGTTGTTACACCAACTTCATAAATGTTGAAGTTTCGCTTGAAAAAGTCAAGCTATTTCAGTATTGTGTTTAAGGTTAAGAGATTGCAACGTTTAAAGTCTAAGTTTGCTTACCTGCTTGAGCCAAATGCGCATTCTGTTGATAATGAAACTTTAAAGGAGTAACCATTGGTGTGTTCGGTGCTGTTTAAACCTTCTTTCCGAAAGGACAGGCTAATGTCGCCCTGTACCATTCGATTAACAGTAGCATATTAAACATACAATATATAGCGGAAATACCCATTATGCGTTTCTTTTTCCTTTCAGTATATATATGGTTACAATATAACTGTCCTGTATTTCCAGGTATAGAACTGGTAACCAGAATATCTTTTAACTTAACGTTACCCAGCCGAGAACGGAGTTTTTTACCTCAGACACTTCAGCATTGTGATCACCTGAACAATTCGAGGCTTCTGAGAAACTAAGACTCACATTTCTAGTCTTATTTCACCTTGAATACCTACCCTATTTGTGCTCATTTTGTAAAAATACACTAAATTTACAGAATGGAATCTGTAAAGTTTCACATGTGTTTAAAGCCTTAGAAAATAGTTTAGAAGTTGTCTGAAGCCCCTGTGGCACTGAAGTGCTTCTGTGGCCAAGAGGGTAGAGTTTGAAACCTTCTCGCCTCTCACCACTGCGGGTTTGAACCCAATGACTTGTAAGTGAGAAAGTGTCGATTCTTACGGACGGCGGGAGGTTTACAGTACTGGTTCTATCCAGGAATAAGTGGGTGGTCTGCCTCCACCTCTAAATATTTATCGTCATACACAGCCTAAAATATGGTAAAAAAGGTCAAACACCAAACAAACAAAAGGCATTGAAAGAAGTTAAGACAAAATTTTATTGTTAGACATACTAGAAGCAGAAAGAACATACCTCTGGCAGTTAGTGTGGTGTATATTGGAGTTGTGTAGGACTTCCTCTCTTTGCGATGTTCCGCCATCTCTCTGCGCTGTTCAGCAATCTCCTGTGCTTTCTTTTTGATGGCATCCCTCTTGTCATCGTTCTAACCAGGCAAACATCAACAATTAAATATAGAAAACCAAAAGTGAAATAGGAAATGGACAGACTGGGTAATTGTTACATTTTAAAAAGTATTTGTACAGGTTAAAGAGAGGATCTGACATATAAAATATAAAATATTATATTATATAATAAATTCATTTTAGTTAAATTATTTTATTAATTCTATAAAAATATAGGGTTTTCGATTTGGAAGGGAAATAGTTACAATATAAGTAAATTAGTTAATAAATGAAAGTTAAGTTTACAGGTAAAGTATTAAGATAACTATGGAACTGAAAGATAAAAATATATTTGACATATTACATTTCTCAATTTTGTTCGATCACTATCGATTACTATCCGTGAGTTAGTACCTTGGTGCGGGGAATGGGGATAAATATCGTGATCAGTTTCAGAGTAAGTGACCATGCCAGTCTTAAGAAAGATAATTAAACAAATACCATACAGGATGAGCAAGGAATTATTTGACCATCAGTAGATCAACATTTGGATATAACCAGGAAAGTACCAGACAATAACAATAATTAGGTTTTAATTTTTTAAAGTGAATGTTGGCATAATTTCAAACAAGCATTATTATTGGAAGTTCTGAAAAACTATGAACTTTGAATTATCAAAATCGGATGATAAGCAAAGATATGACCATTTGTGGTCAAGATCTCATTTAATAGTATAATATCGCTGTAACTCCGATTTGTTCAACGGTTTGTTTTTGATTATGCTTTCTTTCATTACATAAAACAAGAACTTTCCTAGTATAATCTGCAGATGTTTATCTCCTATGGTCTCAGTACACCACTGGAAACTAAAGCATTTACTTTATTATGATACGAACAAAAACTGATTATGTCAGACTTGTTTTGTCAATAGAGTATGTATGCGCAATTTCATTGGTCAAAAATAATAGACTTTGGATGCAGGTTAAGCCTGAGCATGATGAGTCATATGTAGAATTAAAATGATGTACATTGTCTTGGTTACAAAAACAACTAACATTGCTCCATGGTAAAGTTAATGCATTAATTTCCAGTGGTGTAAAATAACTATAATAATACATGCATTCACCAACTTGTGCTCAAAAACAGACTTCGCTGAAAGAACGGAAACTGAAAGTGTGTTTTACACATGTAAACATGAATTGTGCATCTAATTAGGATGATACAATTATACGAGTATAAAAGAATGAGGAATATTGTGAAGAAATGAACTAAGATACAATGCAGTGCTTGCTGATTTGAACGGTCAGTACCTCAATACTAAGCAATTATCCAGCTACATCCTTACATTCCGTGAAACTTGATAGATTGCATGGATTTGTTAGAGAATTAGTTTAAACATATTTCTTTAACATCGATTGCGAAACAAGTTCTTGTAACATATATTAATCACTATCGATGGCTTCCTGGGTAGAACCAGTACTAAGCAATGAGGATTTATTATCTTGCTTAAGGATAAATAACACGGCGAGGAACGAACCCACGATCTTTTGATCTGGAGACCGACGCCCTTCCACTGGACCATGCACCCCACTTAGACAATTAATTTGATACAGTCATATACATTCAAATAATTAAGTTGCTGTAATATGAGACAATTATTTTTAATAAAAGCTGACTAAAGCATAGACTTGGTTGGCTGAAGCAGCACTGAAAGCTCTGTTCTCTATATTGATACAATTGTAACTTAACGTTGCATGATATTTTTCAGCTTTAACATACCGGAACCCTCTGTTGTGTTATGCAATAGATTATTGTAAATTTAAACACAATCTGTGACAACAAAGTAATGAAAATTATGAATCTGAAAATTCAAGGTGTTCTCTTCAGAAAATGAATGCTTTAATATATATAAACATGGTTGTGGTTTGATGATTTCTATATGTTAAAATAACCATTAAAAAGTCCAAATCTATTTAAAAAAAAGGCAGCCTTATACCATACATTCATTTTCTGGAGTACTGCGAGATGTTATAAAATGACAACTTTAATAGTGTAACATATTTCAAACATTTAAACATACAAGATACATCATCTCATTTTAACCGTTAACCCCCTACATATATATAATGGACTGTTCTTTCTTTGAATTAGGATCATTCCATTTATGGGACAAACGGGTGTTTTGGGGAAAATGACTGATCTTCTGCCGGACATTGTAAACCCTGATCAGCCTACGAGTTACTCGCGGGGCTATTATAGTCGTGCTTAGCGGGTTAAAGGTTAATATTTCATTTAACTTCTGATTTTTCCAATCTTTTAGGCATATAACTTGTTTCCAAAAAGTAAATAAACAAGTTACATCGTTCAATTGTGACATTTTTTCTGTTTTTTAAATCATACTAAAACTATAATATAATTTCTACTGTTCTGGGGTGCTTTTTTTTTTCGCTTTTCAGACAAAATTCAACTTTAAACTGAGTTGTATATCAGAGTGAATTTACATTTTAATAGTAAATAAAAAATACCTTACTTTTCAAAATCGGTTGAGAAATAAAAAATTTACACTTAAAGAAAATGTTCTTGATGGGGAAATTCTGCTGCATCAAAAATTAGAAAATAATGTTGTTTGTGTTTTTTTCAGAAATTTTATCCAAAAATGGTTTTAATGTCTTAGACAAATGTAAATTAAAGACATCCTTTAAGTTTTATAGCAAATTATTAGGATAACTGAATTTATTTGAGATGTATTAATTTTCTGCTGTTCCATCAAAAAGGAGTTAACAAGGGAAAAGCCCAGTCAATTTTGGCTGTAAAATATTTATTTAATCAACCGTTTTTCAAAACTAATGTATTTTTATTTACCATTAAAAATGCCAATTCCAATGATATATAACTTAAGCAGATATTTTAAAGTTACTCATGTTATTGCTGAGAAACCTTTGGCTGAAACAAGCACCCCAAAGAATAGTTATAATATTTTTCAGAACCAATAGCACCATCACTGATGTTGTTAGGAAGACTTGCACCTGCAGTTGCTTGAAATATGTTACCATAACAAAATACACCGCAACAAAAACTAATTAATGAAAAATGAGATAAAATCATGCGTGTGTGGGCCTACCCTTTGTTTGCTCGAGTTGGGCTGAGACTTACTCTGCCTGCCCATGTGTACCTCAAACCTTTCACAACACGGTGACCTCATATCCTCCCCACCACCGTAAAACTGTATACAACAACATGTGTTAGACATACATTACAAACCATTTTTAGTGCAGTTATATATATATATATTATAGTATATATTTGTTGTTATATAATGTAGTATGAACGATTTTATGGTTAAAGGGGCACACTGCAATCCTGAAGTTTGTATGAAGCATTAAAATTAGTATCTGAATCCAGTATAATTTTAACTTTAAACCTGCTTGTATAATAACATTAACATTTTGATTTTTCATTTTGATTTTTCATTTTGATTTTTCATTTTATCTTCTTATTTTACCGTAGATTTAAATATATTACTGCTGCAATATAATCAACAACTAGTAATATGCAACAAGAATTTGCTTTATACCGTTCTTATAATTAATATTAATAATTGAACAAATGTAAGTTATGTTGAAAAATAAATGGGAAGCCGCGAGTTTTAAGAAAAATCAAGATTGCGGTCAGTGTCCCTTAAACAGTCTGAGGTGATTATTTTTACAAGTGGATAAGTCCAATTGTGGCTTCAGAAAAAAATAAATATGTTAAGTAACTTACATTCAATTGTGGCTTCAGAAAAAAACCTAGAACTATCACTGAAGGTGGCAAACAATCTTTTAGTAAGATCAAGGGCAATAACTGCATGGCATTGACTGAGCCACACCAAAATTGTGTCAACTACATCTACACTTCATGTTTATCATGTACACAAAGTTTTAATTCTATATCTTCCAAACTGCAAAAGTAGTTCACTCCACAAGATTGAATAATAGTAATAATAATAGACTTTATTTATTGAGGGTAACACATTTAGTTTGTGAACTAATCTTCCATGTGGCCCTCTAATTTACATATTTACACAGGTTTACAATATAGACAAAGGAAGAAAAAGAAAAGAAAGTTGACAATTAAATTTGAAACAGACATGCATTATATACATCATACACAAATACTGAAGCAAAAAAAAAGAAAATGTGCACATTTGATATGGTAAATAATTTAGATGGTTCAAAATTGTTTCAATTTATGCAGGAGAAAGTGATCTAAAACCTGTCAGGCTCTACCAGAATGAGAAAAACAGATCTTTTTTTATAATTACTAATGTATAAGATTTTTTCATGTTGAATACAATATTAATGCTGATTTAAAGTAAAAGACATCTATGTCAAAGTATAGTAAGATACCCTTGTCAAATGTTTACGCAGCTTTGAAAAATACGTAGCTAAAACGTAGCTATTTCGCAGCAATCCATCCTAAAGCTGCGTTTTTTGTGATTAACTGCGTTATTTTAGAAGCAGGCTGCGCAAAGCTGCGTATTTTACACTTTAGCTGCGTAATTATGTCCAAAGCTGAATATTTTGTAAGGAAGGTGTACAAAAGCTGCGTATTTATATTTAAGGCTGCGTATTTTTTAAGAAAGGCGTTTGATAGCTGTGTCTTTTATTTTACTTGCAAAAAAAGGATAATTACAAGAGCTGCGTTTTTTTGTAAATGCTTCGGAAAAGCTGTATCTTTAATTGTTAATGATATTAAGATGTAAAAACAAAAATACGTAGGTTTTACGCAGCTTTAGGAAAGCTGCATCTTTTAGTTTATTTTTTTAAACTTTTGTCAGTTTGTCTTTTTAAAGTGATATTGAAAATTTAAAACATTTCTAAAAGATGAAGGGGTAATTTGGGAGTCCTCTTTTATCTTTGACATAGACTGTCACAGTGCTACACATAAATACAACCTTGATAAAAAATGTTTATTGATCCTGTAGGTGTTTTAAAAGGTGGTGAATTTGGACCATAATTTATTAGCTTATAATCAAACTGTATGCATTCCAATGTCAATTTAATTCTGTGTATAAATTGCTGGTACAAAATTACCTACCGCAAACCATTAGATGATGGACTCAGAATTCATTGTAAAATGATAATCTCATTATAGCAAGGTCACTCCAGCGAGCAAGTTATGTTTTAACAAAATGAGCATTTCTTTGATCAGTATCAATGCAGATGTTAGGCAATCAACTTCTTAAAATTTTATGTAAACAAGAGGGCTAAATTAATGCCTCTGAATCACTCGCCTAATATAATCTTCGAAAAGATTATAAAAAAAAAAGTCAAACAAGCTTATAATTTCATATAAGAGTAAGATCAACAAATTCCCACACTCACATTAAAGTGTTCTGGCCCAGTAAGTGTATAGATGGGTTTAGGGTGGGGATCTCAAAAGTTTCCAAGTTATGGCACAGGAACATGTGACCCCACGGGTTGGGATAAACCCTAGGGCAGATGCCAGTAGGGGTCATCCTCTCATCACAGGCAGTGCACCTATAAAGTTTCATGAGATTTGCCTCAAGGGGAGAGGAGTTAAAGGGGTTGATGCACTATTTCCGAACAGGATTTATTTAAAAGGACTTTGAGAAACTTGGGAAAAGCTGGAAGAATTTTCAAAATGGCATGAAAAATAAATGAGATGTAACCTATTGAAAATTTGCAAAGAACATAAATGGAGGTGGCCATCTTTGAACGATGACGTCATCGTGCCATTTTAACATATATGGCATATTGACAAAATGTATTTTAAAGCAAAGAAAACCACTGCAAATTGACTAGAAATAAATATACAGATGTAAAATTATTTTTCATTTGCAGTGATTTTCTTTGCTTTAAAAGACATTTTATCAATATACCATATATGGCAAAGAGGCATGATGATGTCATCGTTCAAAGATGGCCGCCTCCATTTATGTTTCTTTGCACATTTTCAATAGGTCATATCTCCTTTACTTTTCATGGCATTTTGATAATTCTTTCAGCTTTTTTCATGTTTTTCAGAGCCCTTTAAAATAAACTGTGTTTGAAAATAGTGCATCAACCCCTTTAAGGTGCTGACAGGGTTTTTCATTATCGGTTCCTGGTGACCTTGACCTACTGACCTCAAAATCAATACGTGTCATCCTCTCACCACAAGCAGTTCAACTATGAAATTTCATGAGATTTGCCTCAGGGGGAGAGGAGTTATAATGCAGACAAGGTTTTCATTATTGGCTCCCAGTGACCTTGACCTACTGACCTCAATATCAATAGGGGTCATTCTGTCACCACAGGCAGTTCACCTATGTAGTTTCATGAGATTTGCTTAAGGGGATGAGGAGTTATGGAGCAGGCAATATTTTTCATTATCAGGTCACGGTGACCTTTGACCTACTGACCTCAAAATCAATAGGGATCATCCTCTCATCACAGGCAGTGCACCCATAAAGTTTTATGAGATTTGCTTCAGGGGGTATATTAAAAAAAAACATATTCAAAAATGTTTAAACGAAAAATAATATGGTATTAAGACATTGCCTTGGCTAACTCCCAAACTCGTATAACAACTATTGGGGGGAATTTTTTTATTTATTTTTTTTATTTTTTTATCCCAGGCAAATCAGATGCGAAATTATAATGCATCAGAGTAAATTTGGATGTTTCTGACAAAAAAAAAGTTAATATAAAATAAATTAATAAAAAAAATTGCAAGTTTCACGATAGCGTGAATCTGATGACAGACGAATGCAAATGGCCGACTTTCAAACAACAAGCATTTCCTGGTTGTTTCATTTAATCTGTTTGCTCAATAAACGCTTGAAAAAGCAAAACCTTGTGTTTGGAAACAATTTTTAGTGTATTTTACATATGTGACTGTAGATAAACGATAGTAAAGTTATTGAATTTCATAGTAATTATTTATTATTTTACAGGTAAATGTTTTCGTTTTTTCCTTGCTTGTTGACAAAATTGATTTTGACGAGTTTACTTCCGGAAGTCATCGCTCCAGTGTTGCTTGATGGGAAATTGAATAAATGTTTAATTTGAGAGAAAATACATTTTGTTTCGATAATCATTTCAGTTATTAACGTATACGTTCTGATAACAAAAAAGGAAGAAACCGTTATAAAGAAAGCATATTTATTGACATATGTTGATCATTTTGAAATATTTGCGTGATACGTTCGTAAGAATTGCGAGATTATGGAAGTGAATCACAGATCTGCGCATGCGCTGCAAATTATGCCCGCGGTTTCCTGAATTGTTTGAATTTTGATCTTTCATCTTTAATATTTACAAACAGTACCTTTCATCTTTAATATTTACAAACAGTACTGTGATTAGCACATTTTTTTTCGTGACACTGCAAGAACCATTTTAGAGCCTTGGAAGCCATCAAACGATTACACAGATGGCTCACCCAGGAAAGTGTGAGAGCCGTACCAGGGTCCTGGCAGTACCAAGAATTACGCATGTTGTGTGGGGTTTTTTAATCAGAGGTAGGCCCTATTTAAATACGTTCATGGTAGAGCTTCTTCATAATAATGTGGACCAATTAATTTGAAGTGTATAAGTGTAATCAAAACTATAAGCAAAGAAGCATGATATTTTTTAAAACATCTAAATTAAACTGCAAATAATAAAAGAGTGTGTTTTTTCGTTGTAACATTGACAGTTTTGCAAACGAGATTGGTGAAGGTATTAATATGTTACTTGTGCACAACTTACTGTTTTGAAGATAAACATTGTACTTGCATTACCTGAATGAAGCTTGCAAGTTATTGATTATGCCTGTCATGGTGCAAATTGAGGTCTATCAATTCAGAAAAACACGGGCGACGCTGTCAAGGAGTATTTTAAAAATGCATTTTCTTCCTCCATATTCAATTTGTTAAAGGGGACTGCAGTGGATTTAAGCACATGCCGGTTGAATCTATGTTTACAGGTTAAGGAGTCTTTTAAAACAACAATTCAATTCTTTATTTAGAAATTGAAGTGGTATAATATTTCAGCAATTGTTATGCTTGGAGTTTTCAGGAGATGTTGGACATGAGCGCAAGTTGTCAATGGTCAGGTCGCTCGGAAGGCGATGATGGTGTTCACCATTCAACAGAATACATCTTCAACCTTAGATCCTATGCCAGGTATGCCTTCAGATCAAAGGTAGTTTTCTCGCAGAAGTTTCACACTGGAAGTTAAAATTGAGGTTTATGGCGCACCACATAAAAAGGTTATATTGCATCAACATGAAATGAACACTCCAAGGCCACTCCATTTACAGCTATATAAAAACATCTATAAATGGGAAGAATATCTATAGGGTTAACTGTTTCAAGCATTTGAAGTGTGCGACAGCATGCGAGTCGTTTAATGGTCTTAAATTGTCCATCCCCCACACACACCCACTCCTAAACGGCTTGATGGATTTTGACAAAACTTTTCAGGACCGAAGCATCGGTGTGATGTCTTGTTGTGCACGTCGTGCTTTCGGTTTGAATTTTTTTAAGTTAAATTTGTTGTCGCCGCTACTCCTAAACGCCTTGTTGGATATTGACAAAACTTTGCAGAAGTATCGGTATGATGTCGTGCTTTCGTTCCGGTTCGCTGATTTTTGATGGAGTTACGGCCCTTTGAATTTTTTACTTTAAATAAAATATTGTCGCCGCTACTCCTCCTAAATAGCTTGTTGGGACTTGTTGAGAAACTTTGCAGGAAGCATTAGTATTATGTCTAGTTGTGCGTATTGCACTTTCAATCCGGATAGCTGATTTTTGACAGATTTATGACCCATCTTTTTTACTTTTAAATTTGTTGTCGCCGCTACTCCTCCTAAATGGCTTGATGCATTTTGACGAAACTTTGCAGTGGTATGAGACATCAGTTTTTCTCAAAAACAACCTCTAGTTTTAAAAAGTTTTACATACACAAAATATGACGATTGACTGAACATTTTTGTCAGTTTGATGTCAGGTGACTGCATTGCGACAGGTTGTAATGGGTATACTTTTAAGGAGTCAAACATTTTTCATCGACAACCAATCAGTATATTTATGTCTGTATATTTATTAATAAGTCCTTTAAAAGCCACATGTGCTGTTATGTGGCGTATAACAGCACATGTACAATTCAATTCTTTATTTAGAAATTGAAGTGGTATAATATTTCAGCAATTGTTATGCTTGGAGTTTTCAGGAGATGTTGACATGAGCGCAAGTTGTCAATGGTCGGGTCGCTCGGAAGGCGATGATGAAGGTGTCCAACAGATTCAACAGAATACATCCTCAACCTTAGATCCTATGACAGGTATGCCTTCAGATCAAAGGTATTTTTCTCGCAGAAGTTTCACACTGGAAGTTTAAATTGAGGTTTATGGCGCACCACATAAAAAGGTTATATTGCATCAACATGAAATGAACACTCCAGAGCCACTCTCCATTTACAGCTATATAAAAACATTTATATATAAATGGGAAGAATATCTATAGGGTTAACTGTATCAAGCATTTGAAGTGTGCGACAGCATGCAAGTCGTTTAATGGTCTGAAATGGTCCACACACCCCCACACACACACTCCTAAATGGCTTGATGGATTTTGACAAAACTTTGAAGGAAGCATCGGTATGATGTCTTGTTGTGCATGTCTTGCTTTCAGTTTGATTCACTGATTTTTGACGGAGTTATATCCCTTTGCATTTTTTAAAGTTAAATTTGTTGTCGCCGCTACTCCTAAACGCCTTGTTGGATATTTACAAAACTTTGCAGAAGCATCGGTATGATGTCTAGTTGTGCATATCGTGCTGTCGTTCCGGTTTGCTGATTTTTGACAGAATTATGGCCCTTTGCATTGTTCACTTTAAATTTGTTGGCACCGCTATTCCTCCTAAACGGCTTGATGCATTTTGCCGAAACTTTGCAGGAAGTATGATGTCACGCTTTCGGTCTGGTTCGCTGATTTTTGACGGAGTTATGTCCCTTTGAGTTTTTTACTTTAATTTTTTTGTCGCCACTACTCCTAAATGGCTTGTTGGATATTGACAAAACTTTACAGAAGTATCGGTATGATGTCGTGCTTTCGTTCCGGTTCACTGATTTTTTATTGCCCTTTGAATTTTTTACTTTAAATATAATATTGTCGCCGTTACTCCTCCTAAATAGCTTTTACACCCCATCCCCCCACGTGCTGTTATTTGGTGCACATGTCACCTTCACCACCCCATCCCACACCCAACGATTTAACAATCTTTAAGTTTTATCACACCGTTTTATTTTTTCGAAATGAGCTCTATGCTCAATTTTATAGTGGTGCCATACTGGAATACCGTGCTGTAGACAAATAATATGATACAGACACCGGACTGACCAGTCCTAGAATTACGACTTTATATGCTTGGGACTACTAGTACCATGAAGTGTTTGTTATAATCCAGCCAGGGATTGAACCCACACGACTAAGATTGCAATGAGGCCCTTTTAATATAATATAGGTTTTAAATTTTCAGAAGTATTAAAAACTATTATATTTAAAATGGATTTTTTTTTATACATTTATAAATTTATTTTGTCTTTTTTGGAGACATTAATTTATTTATAAATATACTATCTTTTCAGATCTATGTTCTTCGGGAACGGTTAAGGTGCCAACAGATGAAGCCAAATGAAAATGAGAACAGTTTTAAGAGGGTTCGAGTCATCCTACAGAGGTTTAGATGTATACATATAGTGCTATGTTTTTCAATGGTGTATATATTTGCCTTAACACGGAAGTGGATCAGTCATAGAGTTAATTACCATTTTCCGACTGTCCCATACGTCTGTTTTAAATTTAAGTTTTACTCAGGACACCTCGAGCCGTAAAGCTTTTAAACTTCATACATGTTTGCATCTACAGGACAGCAATAATTAAGTCGGTTTGAGGTTCCAGAATATGATGTTGAACGAACAATGAGGACAATTTTGAGAGGGTTTGAGGCCGCTTACCGGGGCTTAGATGTGTAGATAAATGGAGCTAATTGTTATCCAGGGGTGCAGTGTATATCTTTTTTAATAATTATGGTCTTTATTTAAAAAAACATTATTAATATAGGTCTCTGAGAAAACAAACAAATCAAAGATATGTTTACCTGTTATTTTAGAATCAGACAGTGTTTTCAAATGTGTTTCACATGAAGTCTATAGTTTAGTTTTGAAGGACAATAATATCAGTTTTCATATTTATTATGCACAAATCATTATTTGAATCCTTGAAAGCAAATTGATTTTGCAAACACCTGAGTGGATTATATTGCATCCCTAACATTTTTCAACATATAGTAGAATAAAGAGGGAAAAGACATAAAATGATGTGGGGTTAGTAAATTTGGGTGCTAATTTAACTGTTTTATTAACTACAAGGTTGCTGTGTGTCCCTTCAGTGTATATTCAATGTAAATAAGTGCTCAATATTATATTCAGTCTGTAAGTGTTTCTACCAAACTTTTTCATGTTAAAGTGAAATTTAATAGATGTTTCGTTTTAGTTTATTTTTTCACATTGCATTTTGCATATCAGTTGTTTGTTTTATAGTTTAAATATTTCAATATAAAAATGCTTAGGTAACACTTTTCCAGTGTCAAATAGCTTTGAATTTCATTTCTGCCGTTTCACCAATATCACTTTTTAAGATTAAAATTATGTAACATGTTATTTCCATGTATTGTTCAACATTTGCTGCTGAGATATAGTGATGTTATTTATTCTGTTAAATTTGAATCCTGTACAGGGGGACCTAGATTAAGTACATATAAACTTTATTGCCTTTATTACTGATTGTTTCTTATTGATCACATCCTTATGTATTCCATGCTCTAGCGGTCAAAGACCTGTAGTGCTTATCTTTGACCTGTAGTGCTTATAGTGGCGCATCATTTTGACTACATTTACGTTTCCATTTATATCTGCTCAAATTTTCACTAGCCCTCAGAGGACCCTTTATTGAAAAAGAAAGACGAAGCTTTTTAAATCCTTCATTTACGCAGCTTTCACAAAGATCTGCACAGAAGCTTCGTAATAGCTGTGTAAAAACTGTGTTTTACGCCAATACCGCCAGTTTTTACGCAGCTATTGCGAAGCTTTTACGCAGCTTTAACAAAGATCTGCATCAAAGCTTCGTTAATGCAGACCTGCGTAAAAGCTGCGTTTTACGCAACTTTTACAGAGATCTGCGTAAAAGCTGCGTTTAAGCAGACCTGCGTAATAGCTACGTAAAAGCTAGCGGTATTGGCACCTGCGTAAAAGCTGCGTTTTACGCAGCTTTTACAGAGATCTGCGTAAAAATTGCGTTTATGCAGACCTGCGTAATAGCTACGTAAAAGCTAGCGGTATTGGCACCTGCGTAAAAGCTGCGTTTTACGCAGCTTTTACAGAGATCTGCGTAAAAGCTTCGTTTATGCAGACCTGCGTAATAGCTACGTAAAAGCTAGCGGTATTGGCACCTTCGTAAAAGCTGCGTTTTACGCAGCTTTTGCTCAGCTTGTTTGTTAATGCTATGTTTTGCATCATTTTTGTAAAATCTGCGCAAAAGCTGCGTATACGAAGAAATACGCAGGTGCCAATACCGCTAGCTTTTACGTAGCTTTTACGTACGTTTTACGTAGCTTTTGAAATAATTTTAGCTACGCAAAACGTACGTATAAGGTAGCTTTTTTTGACAAGGGTAGTCATACTCCTAAAAGTTGTTTATTAAGATACACTTGCTATTATCACATTTTTTTATTTATTTTTTTATATATTTTTTTAAATCTAACAACGTTGCAAAGTTTAAGGCACATTTTCATTTTAGAATCAGAATAGTAATTACAAAGAACAGCATAACAAATCAGAATTGCAATTATAAACAATAACACTTTCATACAATATTTTCCATAAACCATTAAATAAGAAATAAATGGCACATTGCTTTTAGATTTAACTGAGGGTAAGTTCATTTATTTTTTATGAACTTTATACAATCATTGTGGAAGGTGCTTAGAGTTTTCGACTGTTTTAGGTCGTTCGGCAGATTATTCCATACAGCTGGTCCTGAATATGCAATACTTTGTTTAAACAGTTCTTTGTGCGGCTTAGGAATAATAAAATTGTGAGATGATAGAGACCGCAACTGAGGTATATCATCATTTACAAGTCTTCTTTTGAATATTTCATTTATATAAGAAAGTAATGAGGATTGAGATACTTTGTACATAAGTTTTGATGTTCTTAAAGTAATGCGTTCGAAAACAGATAAAAAAATTAAATCATTCATACTTTGTAATACATCATTAACATCATAGTCAAGAATTATTCTACAAGCACACTTTTGAAAATGTAAAATTCTATCAAGATTTGTTTGGGATGTACCACCCCATACAACATTACAAAAGTCAAAATGAGACTGAATAAAAGTTTTATAAAATTACACTCTGTGAGCTAGCGTTAAGAATTCTTTAAACCTAGAAAGCAGCCATAGATTTCTTGATACTTTCTTAGAGATGTAATCTATATGGGCAGACCAAGTAAGATTGTTGTCTTCCAGAACTCCAAGAATCTTATCTTGCTTTATATTATTAAGAAGATCATAATTTAACGTTAAACTGAGTTTTTCATTTTTAAGAGATGATCTCTTTTAATGACTTGTTATAAGCATGACTTTTGTTTTATCCGTATTTATGATCATACCATTTTCTTTGCACCACACCGAAAGCTCTTGAAGAGCCTCTTCTAACTTATGCTCAATAGAGGCTAGATCCTTATCTATTGAAAACAATGTTGTATCATCTGCATATAGATCCGTATTTACCCTATTTGTAAAAAGTGGTAAATCATTTATGAACATAATAAATAAAAGAGGCCCTAAAATAGAACCTTGTGGAACACCATTAATAATGGTTTCAACATCTGAATATTGGTTACTTACAGATACCTTTTGTTTGTGCTTTAAAAGATAAAATGTGAACCAGTTAATTGAGATTTTGGATAATATGTACTATGCTGAATAAAGCAATGTATCACTACGTCCAAGGGTAATAACTCTGCATGGAACTGACTGAGCCAAAATTGTGTTACGCACATCTACACTTCATGATGATCACGTACACAAAGTTTCTATTCAATATCTTAATAACTGTTGAAGTAGTTCGCTCTACAGTATTGCATATGCTGAATAGCAATTTTGACTAAGTTCAAGAGCAATAACTCTGCATGGAATTGACCGAGCCGAACCAAAATTGTGTCACGCACATTTTCACTTAATTTTAATCATGTATACAAAACTTCAATCAATATCTTGAAAACTGTAGAAGAAGTTCGCTCCATAATATTGCATATGTTGAATATAGCAATTTTGACTAAGTGCAAGGGCAATAACTTTGCATGGAATTGAGCGAGTCACATCAACTTTGTGTCACGTACATCTACACTTCATGTTGATCATGTATACAAAGTTTCAATTCAATATCTTGAAAACTGTAAAAGAAGTTCGCTCCACAAGATTGCATATGCTGAATAGCAATTTTGACTAAGTGCAAGGGCAATAACTCTGCATGGAATTGAGCGAGTCACACCAACATTGTGTCACCTACATCTACACTTCATGTTGACCACGTATACAAAGTTTCAATTCAATATCTGAAAACTGTAAAAGAAGTTCGCTCCACAAGACTGCATATGCCGAATAGCAATTTTGACTAAGTGCAAGGGCAATTACTCTGCATGGAATTGAGCGAGTCACACCAAAATTGTGTCACGAACATCTACACTTCATGTTGATCATGTATACAAAGTTTCAATTCCATATCTTAAAAACGGTAGAAGTAGTTTGCTCCACAAGATTCAACAGACCGACCAACAGACCAACAGACCGCCCGCCACAATGACTCCTAAATACCCCCCTCTCAAACTTCGTTTGCTGGTGGGGGTGGAGGCTATAAAAATATTTTAAGTAACCTTACTATACCTAACAATAACAATCATTTATTATCTATCTGATCATTAACAAAATGGTTGGAAAATTAGGATAGTGTATTTTGTTAATAATACATTAGAAGCATACTGACTTGAATTGTTATTTATATATGTCAAGCAATAAAGAATTCACAAGAAACATATTAAATACACAAATGTTAATTTTAACCTCCACCAAAGTTTACCAAAAATTATGATTAAACTTTTTTACAAACAGCCATACACCAATGATTGCATCACAGACCTCAGTAACAAATAGGTCTGTGATTGAACAGAAAATGTCAATCCTCCACCAGTGTGACACAGTTCACCATACCATCTGCACACTTACATGAGGACTCGGTGAGAGTTCCTTCTGATATGCCAGAGACATGTAACTATGCAAATCTCTGCTACACCCTGGCGCACTCCATCGTACCTTATCATCTGGCTTAAGTGTACAAGAAACATTAAGTGATGTCACTCCACGTATATTTAACGCCTTATTCAATAACCTAAATGTTTAATCTATTTGACTACCTGAATTGTAATAATGACACTCGAAGGCTACAGTAGCAACTCAGAGCCTGGATATATGTACCGGAAACCAGAAACCATGTTGAATCAGTGAGAGTAAATGATTCACGTCTGAGGCATAGAGGGTCATAGTGAAAACTGGACGTTACCTTTATTTTGGTGGGGGTGAAATGGATGAAACACAATTACACACTTTGGTCTATAATACTTAAAGAAACAGGATTTGTACAAAAAAACTGACATGACCTTTATTTCAAAGAAATTAAGTCTCAAAGATGCAAACGCCAATGAGAGAAACACATGGATGAAATTTGATTCATATGCCTTGCATTGAATTTGTTGAGACAAACACATGAACAAAGCAACAATGGCAAATATTCAATGTAATAAGTTTTAAATATATGATTTGCACTAAAAACTGGAAGTGACTTGGACATATTTTAGAGAAAGTAGGTCACAGTGAGGCTAACGTGGACACAGCTTGTCCTTGAGGTCCATAAACGTAACCTGATGATGTTTAATGAAATCAGTCCGGACATGTGTATGCATGGACACAGACACTAATAAATACTGAAAATGGGATCCCTTGGAAGCAACAAACACAAACAAAAGATAAAAGTAGCAGACTCGGTTTTATTGAGTCTGTTCATGAGCGGTAATGTAAAGTGCAACTTCTCTAATGCCTCCTAGCACCAGTTTAAGCGTTATTCTACTTTAAACCAAAAAGTCTTGGCTTGATGATCCCAAAGGACCTGCAATAACACTACTGATTTGTAGTCGGGACAACTTTTTACGGCCGCCACACAGCACTAAACAAACGCTAGTGTACTAATATGACAAAGTGATGCCTAATTGGAGCTCTCAGCAAGTCGTGGCTCAAAATAAAGATAAAATTTTGTGTGTACCAATTAACTGTCAGCTAAAAGAATGTGAATCGGTATTGCTGCATGGGGTTCAAAGCATACATCTTGGTCCAACTACAGTAGGGCCATCTCTGCTGGTGGCAATACAACACATATTACCATATGATACTCTAAATTTATGACACAAATATGAGCTACACTTACCAAATTGCAAACATTATGAACAGTCTATTAAATCATTTTAAAATTATTTTATAATTAGAATTTTGTGTTTCTGGACTTCAAGAACCTCATTACTCAATGTCAAGTAAACCTCTCCCCTGCGAAACTCTGTCCTTATACTCAAGAACAGTTCATGAACAGTTCTTGAACATTAGGAACAATTCCTGAACTGTTCTTGATTCATTGTTCAGAACATATGTTCTTAATATGTTCATGAACATTTTCAAGAACTATTGAAGAACATTTCAAGAATTTTTCTTAAGATATTCTTGAAAGGTTCTTGAACAAGTTTAGAACAGTTCAAGAACCTTTAAACAGAGAAAATGTTCTAAAAATGTTCTTGAACAATTTCAAGAGCAAATCAAGAACAGTTTAGGAATTTCAAGGATTCCCGAACTCTTCTTAATTTGTTCTTGAACAATTTGAAGAACAAATGAAGAACCGTTCAGGAACTTCAAGGGTTCTTAAACCATTCTTAACTCTAAGTGTTCTGAAACTTTAAGTGTTAAGCACTAATTAAGAATAGTTTAAACCCTTGAAGTTCCTAAACTGTTCTTCATTTGTTCTTGAAATTGTTTAAGAACATTTTTAGAACATTTTCTCTATTTAAATTTCTTCAAATGTTCTTTAAAATGTGAACTAAATTCCTTTAAATAGGAAATGTAATTAAGATGTTCTTAAAATATCTACAAATGTGTTATCTTAATAGGAATGTCGTTACAGATCGATTACATCTGTGCAAATGTAAATATACATTAAATTAGTAAGCAAGTCACAACATTAACCACCTAATAAACTATTGTGATCTCCCATTATTAGTCACACTACTTACTGATACAGCATTTGAAAAAGGCATCACTTTTGTAATGCTGACAGGCACAGGTATTATAATGAAATATGAAATTTCTTTGTTTTAAGTAGCTTGAACACACCCCAAGTATACATAGATGGCTTTTCCTGGGACATAAAAACAATTATCCATAAACTTGGTCTAAAAAGACATTTATTTTGTAGCACTGAAGTTTTGTCTTTTGAGTATTTCCACAAAACAACATAATTTTATTACACTATTTCCAGAACAGGTTTTGCCATAACAAACTGAATGTTTATGAATGTTGTTTAACGGCTCATTAACACAGTATAGGTTATAAGAAAAATTAAAATTCTTGAAATGTTCTTCAATAGTTCTTGAAAATGTTCAAGAATATATTAAGAACATGTTCTAGAACAATGAATCAAGAACAGTTCAGTTCTTGAGTATAAGAACAGTATTAACAAACAAATATATGATAATAATTATTGCATGAACAGTTTTATATAATAACATTATCTGGAGTTTAAAAGCCCATGTCTTCATTTATATTTGCAAAGAAAGTAGGTAAAGAAAATCACAAATTTTGCCATTACCTGTATTTTACTTGTAATTATATATATTTGTTTGAAATATAATTATGTAAGAAGTTTATATATATCAAAATACATCACATGACCACTATCGTGATATATGTAGCAAGTTTTATAAAGATAAGTCTTTTAGTTTAGTAGTTTGGAAAGGAAAATGGATTGTTTTACTAATATATGACACCTGAGTGTGATTCTGACAAAGTTTGCAAATAAAATGCAGACACCATTCTTTTGAGTTTATGGCGGGAAAATGGCAGTCCAACTGAAGATTGTGCTTGCACCATTTAATGATTAAATGTGTTTCGTGATAATACTTAAATTACTTATTGTGTCAAAACATCTTATACATTTAATAGTTGTATTTGAAAGATGAAATTTCTAAATGTAGTCTTTAGAAACATTATTTTAAAATGAAACTCCTATTGTCATGTGTTTTCGCGGACTCACTTTCTTTTTTTGTTGCTGACAGAAAAATGGTATTCAGCACTGCAGATATTATTTCATTTCAGTATGATATGTAACATTTCACAAAGTATGACCAGGCTTTCTGAAGGTTCAATTAATGAATTGTTCTTTAACTGTTATGTAGGTTAAATTAGTGGCCAAGGGAGTTTAGAACTGTGCAGGAACTATTCTGGATAGATTGTTCAAGAACTGTTCTTGAACTGTGCTTCATCTGTTCTTGAGCAGTTCTAGAACGGTGCTTGAACGTTAAATGAGACAAAATTTCTAGAACTTATGTTCAAGAGCAGTTCTAGAACAGTTCCAGTACAGATCATTCTGGAACAGTTCTAGAACAGTTCCAGTACAGATAGTTCTAGAACTGTTCTTCATCTGTTCTTGAGCAGTTCTAGAACTGTACCAGAACAGATTAGGTACAGTTCAAGAACATCTACCCAGAACAGTTCAAGAATTGTTCATGCACAGTTCTAGAAAATTTCGCAGGGGCAATGAGTTCTGAGAATGGAATGAGTTTAAAATTAACTGGTTTCATTGGTGCATTTTTTTTTTTATCACTGAACCAATCAGAATGCTTCATTCATAATTTCAGTTGGTTATTTCTATCATGACATCAATTTCTGGTATTATGACATCACATCCTGGTATTATGACATCACGCCATTCTATTATGCTGCAACTCAGTGTGTTTTGAGAACTGAATGAGTGTTTAAATTGCAGTGAGAAACAGATTAAGAAACGAAGAATCATAAAATTCTAAATATAAAATAATTTTAAAATGATTTAATAGACTGTTTATGGTGTATTTTTAGGTGCATTCCCATACTGGTTTTGCCCCATGCACCCAGACCACAGAATTTTCCTCCCCACAGCACAGGTTTTACAAACAAGATTTTCCCTATCGTCTGCTATATAGTACTCGTGTTTCAACATTTTCCATCTTCATATTTTGAAAGTTTGTATAAAACTTTGATGCATTTCTTTTCCAAGACTGATGTTTATGTTTCAGAGTTTGTTCCAATTATTTTGTGTTTGTGAAACAGGCAATAGAGATATAATTATATTTTTTTAAATAGTACCATAAATACCCGTGTAAATAAGCTTTTCAAATTAATTAATGTCCTGTTTTTTTCCAGGTTTTTGTTCACAATAATGTCGAAAATCAAAGATCATTCTGCGTATTTTGCATCAAAAATTAATAAAGATTTTTATAAAAGAAAGTTCCTAAGAATTGATATGACTGTTGAGTTCATGGTTATCATGGCCTATCATATCATATCCTATCACGGATATTGTCAAATACATCCCTGTAATATAAAGTAGTAAAAATATTCTTGACATATAAACAAATAATTTGTCTTATTTGTTCAATTCTGCATTAATTTTGTTTAACTACAATTTATTCTTCATCTTTTTAATGCCGATGTGGCATGCAAGGGGAACCTTCCTGCGCCCTAGATTATTGCCATTGCTTATTTTTCATAATATTAAGCTTTTTGTGTGCAAACATTACCTCCTTAAGGCCCTTTCCGTGTTTCTCTATGACCGGAGCATTCCCTATAAAGCTCATATAGGGTCGCGGCTGAAGCTGAAATATGCAGAGAACAATGTCATGGACAAACACAGAACAATGTCATGGACAAACACAGAACAATACAGAGGATTGTAGGTAAATAAAATTAATACAATTTTATCGCTAAATTGCCATCTAAAAAAAGTCATGTGTGCATCAAGGGTAAAAATCATTAATTTATCATGTATTTATTCAGCAAAAATTTGCTGGATTTTTCTTTTCTTTTTCTAAACAACACTTCCAAACTCTTACTTTCTCAATATTGCTAAGCTTTGTAAACATTTATAGAAGAAAATTGATCTAACATGCATCTTTTTCATCTTTATCTGTAAAAATAAATTGCCCCAGACACCCACTTGGAGCATATTGGCCTCTTAGCGCTTGTTAGCAAATTATTTTGCACACCCTGTTTGCATATTTGCACTCCCAAGTCTGGAATCCCTGCCTAATAAAAATACACTGCAACTGAATAATGTCTGTTCCCAGCTCATTTAGTCTTCATTTTTTATTTAAAACTTTTTTTGAATATGGGCTGTCAGAATTTAAGTTAAAAACCAAATATATGTTTTGTAAATATCCCTTTGACATATACAGCCAATAAAAAAAATGGAGAATTAACTCATTTTCAATCTGATCAGTAGTTCAGAATGTAATATTATTTTGAAACCGTTTAGTTTTTGTTATTTATGTATTTACTTGTTAATCTTAAGCATACACTAATATAGATAAGACTTAAAAATAGAAAACTAATTGTTTTGCTCCAAGCTGAACTTGCACATTTGGGTTAAGTATATCAACTTAAAGGTAACAAAATTAAAACAAAATTGTTTTTTAGATAATGATTCCTATTAAACCAAGTGTTCAATTTTACATATTTAGTATCAAACAGTGTAATTACAGACACCTGCATGGCCTTCAACATTTCTTTATTGACCCGGCACATAATAATTTACACTGAACAAAATTAACTAATTTTCTTATTAGAATAGATATGTGATAAGTATTTTGTTTTGTTTTGACCCATAGTTTGTAAAACATTTATTTTTTGTTTAAATTGTTACATCTTTTGAGAGTTACCCTCCCTTTATATGAAAACATGAAATGTGCTGATAAACACATAACATGAGTCAAAGATCGCTTAAAGATATAAAATTCTTAAAATTGGTATGAAATAATAGAAAAAAACATAAAAATTTGACCCATTTATCGCAGATTCTCCGTCTATAAAAAATTAAATATGGATAATCTTAAATTACTTCCCTTTAAATTAAATATTGTTTGAAATTCAAGTAACTGTAATTCAGCGTTAACATTAACTATTTCGAAAATTTCTTTTGCAAACGTATTTGTAGTGGTAATGCTAGTAAAACATGATGTCAAAATAATTTTAACTAGGTGGATACTCGAATCCTACCTATTGCGATCACGCGTTTTTGTGCATTTCTCCTAACAACGTAAAATAGTTCTCTACATAACTATTCACACAGTTAAACATGCAGGAATATACACCCATTCCCACTGTCACTTTGCTTGATTTGTTTTAGAACTAGAAGCAGACGATGCTATTGAAAAATAGTTCTACATACAGTTAAATGGGTAAGAATATACACCTCTCCTCTGTGTCTGCAGCAGCCCATACACGTATATAAACCCTCATGTAGTGGAATGTTCATGAAGATTAATCTTTATCATACATGTTCATGAAGATTAATCTTCAGCTTATTGTTAGTAAACATAATCATGGCTCCGCCTAATAGGACACAGTGGTAGTGCTTTTAATCCTATGTAATTAACGGATATATTAAAGGGCCATAAAGGGCCACACGGCAATCATTATGTATGTTTTAAAATTCGCAGCGTCCCGTTAGTTTTTCTTAAAAACTTGCTGCTTTTAATATTAATCATTAGAATAGTTCAAAGCAATAATATCGAAGGACCATTAAAAACTCACCAAAACGAAGATATTCATTACAAAAATATAACTTGAACTTTCTGGGTTACAGGTATGCTATCAAGAATGATACCTTTGTATCCGTTGACTAGATATTTGATATATATGAAGCAGTTGGTCATGCATGTATATCAATAATTCCTTATCATGTCGATAATTTGTCCGTCTTTTGTAACATTTTAGTTATTAGTTATCTCGGTCCTGTTCTTTTACAAACTTCATATGCGTATCGCCAATATATGTTCCTGTCGATGAAATTTTTTAAGAGATCCACCTTAGGACCTAATCAGTCCTTTGATTGATATGTTCATTAAGGTCTTCATCATTATCCCTGCATTGTTTCAGGTGCTACTAAATGTGTGGTGGCAGAAAACATTATATGATCATCTGCAGTTTTGCATGTTTGAAGGTTAAGCCCATTCTGCATATTTTATACAGATGTAAATGGAGAGTGAGCTTGGAATGTTCATTCTTGTTGGCGCCATATAACCTGTTTGTATTGGTGCACCGTAAAACTTCAGTTCAACTACATTCCCTAGCTGAGAATTATAGGAAATATATTAAACTTAACGGAATTGTCTGTCAAAAATTCAAATAGCTAATTTATTGTACCGCAAATATTTTAACATGCCATGGGGTCACATTCGTTTATTGTATATATTTAACAATTACTAAGATTTTTATATTATATACTGCAACTTAGAACAGTACCACACAGTAGGGTAAATATTTTCAGAGAAACTGTCCCAAACGTAGACTATTTAGAAAATTGAATTGAATCGGGGTTTTACGGCGCACCAACACAAGAAAGATAAGATAAGATAAGATAAGCGACTTTATTTAAAGAGGGTAACATATTTAGTTTAAAACTAATCTTCCACATGGCCCTCTATTATTTACAACATTTTCAACAACAATACATGTTTAATATAAAATGACATATCTGAAAGGTTATATGGTGCCAAACAGGAATGAACATGCCAGGCTCATCCTCCATTTACATCTAGATAAAGTATGGAGAATGGGCCTAGAACCTTCTAACCTGCAGAACTGCAGAGTTGCTGCAAATTCTATTGTAGACACTCCATTTACGATGGAGCCAAGATTCCACATTTGCATATGCGGTGTCATGAAGAAAACCTTGAATGAGCATGATACAAAAATGACAAAATGAACATGAAGCAGGGTCCTACCCCTCTGCCTCTAGTGGGATTTGCAGAGGTTGTATTCTACCCTGGCAACCACACAGGGAGACTTAATACTAACTGAGGTAGGCACACCATTGCGATCCAAAATTTGGCTGAAGCAGCTCAAGCACATGAATATTGGTAAATGTAATAACCATGAACACAGGTCTGCTCAGGTTGACATGATCATAAGGAATGTGAGTGAAAAGTTGATGGAAGTCACTTTACACTTAACCCTTAAAGCTGTACAGTCCCTATTTTAACTGGTAATAACTCATGAATATGAATGAGTCACGTGTGAAGTAGTTTCAAATCGACGAACAGCCCCAAAGTCTATATATTACGAGAAATCGATACGTAAAATTTCACATTTTTATTTAGCCTCCGTACAGGTAACATCGATAAATATACGGCTCCAAAATACATGTGATAAAAAATAGTTGCCCGGAACGGGATTTGAACCACAGCCTTGCATTTGTAAGATTTGAAAGATGTACGCTGAACCTCTAGACCACTGCTATTTATTGGTATTTTGTAGCATTTTTAACACTAAATAGGCATTACGTAATAACAAGAGCGCGCACACAAACTCATCAAGCGCTAAATAACAAGTCGAGATATGGTTGATTTGAGGCGAAGTATTAGTTTCATATTGATAAGATACAGTATTACACCAGGCAATGTTAATTTACACGTGCGCCAATATGGACTGTATTTTATTGATCCATCTTTAGTTGCGTTCAAATATGTTAAGTTATTTTACCTCATAATATATGGTAGTTAGTATACTATTTTCTCAAGTAGCGTTGTAGTTCAGTGGATAGAGCACAGGACTTGAAATCAGAAGGTCGTGTGTTCGAGCCCCGAGAGAAGCTAACTTTTTTTTTTGTAAAAATTAATGTTACCTGTGTATAGGTACGATGTGCACTGGTCAATGTATATACAGTAAATGATTTCCTACGCTATATTTGCTTAAATACACGATTTCGACATGAGCTGGTGAACATAAGGTTACAAATAAAGACACGCCTACAAAGAAAAAATCGACTGATATAGGGACTCTGTAGCTTTAACCCACTATATATATATAATGGACTGTTCTTTCTTCGAATTAAGACCATTCCATTTATGTGACAAAGGGGAGTTTTTGGAAAATGAATGATCAGCAGCCAGAAATTGTAAACCCTGATCAGCCTGCGAGTTACAATCTGCGTTCACAATGGACGCAAAGGCTATTATAGTCGTGCTTAGCAAATTAAGGGTTAATAAAAGGTGCATGCAAACTTTTATTTAAATTTGAAGAAAGCTTTTGAAAAGTTATATTGTTTCTGGTAAATACATACTCTGATTCAATTAAATAACAGGAAAACAGTGTGAAGGAAAGGTAAAAAAAAATGGGCATCTGTAATAATGCCATTTGGTTTTGTGGATTTAATGTATTTAAAGTTGTCACTCATGTGAGCTGGAACATTTTGTTTTATACGCTTGTTGTATATTCCCCGGGCCAGGTGCAAAACTCTAGTAGAGTCACCAGGCCAGACCAGTACTTGACAGCCATATAGCATCAGACACAAAACTGTAGATGCAATGTTTAAAAAGAATAATTCAGTTCAAAATCAAAAACAAATTAAAATTAATAAAAATACCTTCGTCAACAAAAACTATGAGAAATAAAGTCCCTCTCATTATTACTATACTGAAGCTACCTATAGGCTGTAGATTGCTGATGCTGGGATGGCATTAAAATACTTCTATTACCATAAATTTAGTCAATATAAATATTAAATAATGCTAGCTACCTCTCTGTGTGGTCCAAGTTTTTGCTGAAGCAAGTGACTTAATGCCATTTTTCTATTGTGTCCGCATTAAACAATATCCTTTGATCACTACCTGATATTACAACATGATCGGCAATTGATGTCTGATTATCTTCACTTACACTATCATAAATCTCGTGTGTTCTGGGTGAATATCCACGCACTCTTCAAGAGAAATTAACTGATTACATGTTTAAACTATCATGATCTTTGTTAACCAAAAAAATAAGCAAGAAAGAATTTATTTCAATATATGTCCTCATGGGAAGAAAAAGTAAATAGATTGTCATGAAGATTATACTGTCATGAAAACGTTATTGCCAACAGCGTGATTAAAATCGCCACAAAAAATGTGCAAAAGGAAAGAAGTTTTTTTATCATTTCTGAAATCATGAAAATCAGTTCGAATAATTACTTTTATTTGCAGTACATCTACATTCAATTTAGAATCTTGGCACGATATCATGAAAAAAGAACCTTATTACATTTCGCTAAAAAAAGACATGTTTACATTAGTTTCTAGTGAAAAAGTAATTATTATAAAAATGCTAAGATAAGACTGTTTTGTTTGTCATACAAAAACATTGCAGGTTTCGATGACATATCTCGTTCAAAATCTATATTTGCATTTCCATTTGTCTTTTACCTTTTTTGAGATTTATTAGATATCCAAATATTAATGTTTGCACAATAAGCCAGCAGAGAGCTTGGAGCGGCTTAGCCCCTTAATCTCTGCAAATCCCTCGGAAAGAAACTCTTGATATATTAAAACCTCTTTTTAGAGATGCAACTATTTGGAAAGTGTTAAAATTGTACATAGAAGTCAAATTGGAAATAAATGATGTGTATATCACATTCAATGATAAATTTTACCAATAAGTAAAAGGTAATAAATATCAAAAGATATAAATTTATCACGCTATTTTGTAATTGCCTGATAGGTCTACTTGTTGAAATCATTGTTTCTTGTTGCTATGACAATGGGATGAATTTAAAAAACAAGAGGCCCAAGAGGGCCTGTGAACGCTCTACTGGCTGTTATACCATTGATGAATTGAGTCGTACTACAATTTATGGCTTTCTTAAATTTTTTATGAAATCATTCACTCCGGAATTAATTTTGCTGTAAATTTTAGTACGTAATGTACGTACATTTTACATAAAAACAAAATAAGAAAAAACAGTATAATATATTGGCTTTAACAAAGAACAGTACACACAATGCTAAGTATATTAATTTATTTTAACACTTATCTAAAGATAAACAAAAATGAACATCTGTAACATAATATCAATTAACAGATCAGAATTAATGGTACATGACTACATGCTAATTAATCAAGTAGAAATGGGTTTTACAGTATACCATCAAAAAATGTGACATAAATGGCATTGACAGAAAATGACATTGCAAATCTACCCTTCATATATTGAACTTTATAATTTTGTTGTAAATACTACATTGATGTTAGAAGCATGTTTTTCTCCTATCACTCATTAGTTAAATTGAACTGAATTTTGATCACAAGAAAGGTTATATGACAAAAACAGGGATGAACATGCCATGCTCATCCTCCATTAACATCGAGATAAAATATAGAGAATCGGCCTGGAATCACCTAACCAGTACAACTGCAGACTTGCTGAAAATTCTAGAGACTCCATTTATGATGGAGCCATGTTCGCATGCAGGGTCATGATGAAAACCTTTAATGAGCATGACAAAAAAGACAATGAACATGAAGTGAGCTTCTAGCCGTCTGCCTTAGCGGGATTTGCAGTCTTCCTGTTTTACTCTTTTCATGAGGAAATGATGAATTGAATTGAATTGGGTTTTAAGGTGCACTGTAGAGTTGCTGCAAATTCTATCGTAGAAACTCTATTTATGCTGGAGCCATGTTTATTTTTCTGCCACTGCTCTTTTGATGTGAGCGAGATGGCATCTGAAACAATGCAGGGATCATGATGAAGGAAATGATGAATTTTCAGACATATTTTTTCATTATGTGCAACAGTTTTCTATATGACAATATAAAAAGGCACAAGTGAAACACTGAGTTGATGTTTTTGTGACTCTTCGAAAAGTACCCAAAAGAATGCAAATATATTATTAAGGACATACAGTTGTAGTTTCCTTCTGTGCTTTGCCAAAAAAAATTGCAAGAAACATTATGGATTCAGATGGTAAATAATATAAAAAATTGTGCTATCCATTATGTTCTGTGCTTTGGCAAAACAAAATGCAAAAAAAAATGTGAATCAGTATGAAAAATAACACAGACATGCAATTTAAAAAAATAAATATGATGAAACAAAAAAAAACACGAATAACCACAGTATTATAAATGACACGATGACCATGTTTTTATTCAAGTGTACATGGATTGAACTGAATTGAACTGAATTGGGTTTTAAGATGCACCAAGACATGAAAGGTTGTATGGTGCCTAATATGAATGAACGTGCCAGGCTCATTCTCAATTTACATCAAGGTAAAATATGTAGATGGGCCTAGAACTTTATTACCTTCAGAACTGCAGAGTTGCTGCAAATTCTATAGAACATACTCCATTTATGATGGATCCACATTTTCAGATTTGCATACGTGGTGTCATCCTAAGGGCTGTCATGATAAAGACGTTGAATGAGCATGATAAAAAATGAATGGGGTGGGCAACCACACCCGGGGATTATGGAAGTGTACATAAAATAAAACTATTTCTGAGATTTCATCAATTTGAACTGTTCCATTTTTATGTAAACTGTTAGGTTTTTTTGTCTATATCACAAACATTGAATTGATGGTAAAAACTGTAATTGCATGTATATATATGTTTCTATTTCTATACTTTTCAGATCATCTTTGTAGAAGTGGTTAAAAGTTCCTTTTCATTTGTTGGATGTCCAGTTATCGTCCAGTTCTCTATAGGTTTGGTTGAGGTTATTTCTGTAAGCGTTTATGGCACAGAATAATTTTTGCGATCCTGGAATGTTCACACTTGGAATATATATGCACTTTCAATTATGACACTTCTTCACTTATACTGGAACACAACACTAGATGTTTCCTTCCATGATGAGGTTGGGTTATATATGGTCTTCAACGATATGAATTCAATTGTGTTTGCAGAATGACTTTTTTCAATATGGAAATGCTGGTGCATAGTCTGTTGCAATTTGGAATAAATCATTTTGTATAAATACATGAAAGCAATAGGTATTACAGCATAATTGTTCTTGTGCACCTTTGGAAGCTTAATTATCACGCTTGAAGTTGTGTGCACTACTGATGATGCTTCAGTAATTCTGGAACAAAACATTAATATGTCCTTGCATAGATTTGAGTATATTCTATCTTCATGTGTAAACAATTACCACAGTTCTGAAACTAACTGAAATCAATGTATTCTGTTTGTGGATAGACTTCTTAAATGTTTACATCCTGATATTGCCTGTTGCAGTTGAGGATACGTGTGATCATTATATGTTCATCAAGAACCAATGTTGACTTTGGCAAAGCTGTTCTTGTTGAGAAATGTCATGTAAAACCAAAGCTGTTATTTCCAAGCTTTTATGCTGAGAAATGTAATTTAACGTCACAGCTGTTATGTCGAAACTGTTATCTGGCTGCTGACCGTTTCAAGTCGATAACCGTCTTCACCACTATTTGTGTTGTGGACTGTCCTTTTCACTGTATATTTAATTTACTCTTTGTAGTACAGTGCGAGTGTACGATGTCATTGTGTTTGGGTGCTGTGGTTTCTATAGGACCTTTTTTCTCGTTTTCATTTAATGGCAAAACTGTTCTCTCAAAGAAAGCTTAAGTGACAAAGATGTTGTAAAACTATGTTCTTTTTTGACTGCCGTTACCATCTAAAACGATATAATATTACCATTGCTTTAATGTTTGATAATGTGAAGAATCCTTTTCTATTACAAGTGCATGGGATTGTAATCAAGTGTTCACAGACCAGGTGCTTGAAATCTGACCGTATCGCTATCTTCATATTACAGTCTTTCACGTCATCTTCGCCAAACTTGGTGTCATTATACAGGAAAATGATAATACAAGTAAAGCTTACATCTGAACAAGTTAACAAATAATACTAATAATACTACCTAGTATACAAAGTATGTTATTGATGTAATTAATCATGTTTTATCATTATATTAATCATAAAACTTTGATAACAGCTGATGTATTTAAAGTGACAGAAGATAATCTTGACTTGTGTTTAATTGAATTGAATTGCGGTTTTAAGGCGCACCAACACATGAAAAGGTTATATGGCGCCTAAAAGGCGTGAACATGCCAGGCTCATCTTCCATGTACATCGAGATAAAATATGGATAATGGGCCTAGAATCTTCTCAGCGTGAACTGCAGAGTTGCTGCAAATTCTATCGTAGAGACTCCATTTACACTGGAGCCACGTTATTGTTTTTTTGCCACTGTTCTTTTTTTGAAAGTCACAGATTTATTTAAACTGTTCTACATAATTTCCATATTTATGAATCGTGACCACGTATTAATAGAAAAGTTCAAAACAATCTTATTTGGCATATTATTAATTGCTGATGATATTGCTCTGATAATATATAATTTAACCCTAGGGTACAGTACAATATCTAATATAAAACTAGAACTATCACTGAAGCTGATAAATACCCTCGCTTAAAGTCAAAGGGCCATAATTTGTTAAATAACAATGGGTGATATAGAGGGACATAAGGTCATCAGTTGTTGTGTGTATATGAAGTTTGGGAACAACCGATTCAAAACTGTTTGAGAAATGGTAGTTATGGGATGATGATCTTTATAACAATAACCTTCATTTCTAGCATCAGAAACATCCAATTATGCAGGATACAGTTTAAAGTGGAATGTGTCCATGGGACGTAAATGCCCCCATTAAATACAATCCGCACAAATCTTAAGAAAAAGGGGCCTTAACTTTGCTAACACAAAGTTGATTTTGTTGGTGAAGTGATATGTACATCTTGATGGTTAAGCATCCTGTAAAGTTTTGAAAAAATCGGTTGAAAACTGTGGGAAGAGATAAACACAAAAAATGTTCAGGACGAACAATCATGGATGGACATGTCTAATACTATATGCATCCTCACCATTTGGTGGTGGTGGCATAAAAAAAAATATGAATAACAAACTGTAATAATTAAAACAAAATCTTCTTAATACACAAAAGTTCATAATAACAAATGCATTGATGTGGTCAGTTAGCAATTAAAGTGCAGTAAAAACCTGTGTTCAGAGACCAAGTTTATGAAGAGATCTGTCAATAGAAGAGTAATATTATTAACATAGGTGGTCTTTTAATACAGTAGTGTTGTAATTTAAAACAATACATTGGGGAATGAAATGGTGATGAATATAGTGCACTAGGAGGTCTCTTAATAGGTCTCCTTACCAAGTTTGATTACATATATACTGAAAAGTGGCGGTCAACCCATTTCCGACATAAACCGCCTTATTCCTACTGACTGCATTCATTATGCAGTCAGTAGGAATAATTTTACACAGGTGGGTTGAATTATAGAGTACTACTACATGAAATTGATATTGTTTTTTAAAATCATAAGCTATTTATTGTCAATTTTGTAGATACAATCTGTGATGAATGAGTCTTGATGAAGGAGTCTTTAATGAGCTATTGCAGAATAAACTAAGGCATGATCTGACCAAACACACTCTATCACTTCATTTTTGATGGATTCAATGTTTGAGTAAACATGATCAATAAGCGATCCTGAATCATGAGTCGCTTTCTGAACAAGTTGCTTGCAATGAAATTGTTCTTCAATGAAGGCACTGACTGTATGTTCTTGTAAGATATCAGAATTGAAGTCACCTTGAATTACAAATTCTGTATTGTATGTGACTGGTGACACAAACTCGAGTAAGTGTTTTTTCAAGGAACTTATTGAACATGAAGGAGACCTGTACAATGTAACAACAATTACTCTTCTCATGTCAAACAAAAGTTCTGTCAGAACAATTTCAAAATCTTGTTGAATGAGTGTTTTGTTTTGAACAACAGGGATACCTTTTTTAAAATACAATGCAATACCCCGGTGAGGTCTTGTGTTCCCACTTTGGTAACCGTCTGCTCTGAATAGCTGATATCCTGGTACATTCAAAGTATGCATTTCATCTTCAGCAGTAAGCCATGTTTCAACAAGACAAATCATGTTTGCATCTTGAACATTTGGTTCCTGGAAAATGTCATCTTTATGACTTTTCAAAGATCGAGTATTCAAAAACACAAGTTTTGCCAGAGTGTCTTGAATTTGATAGAGTGGAATATAACACAAAGCAAGAACTTGTTCATTTCGTAACCTAGTCAATTCTTGTTTGACTTTTTCAGACACTGATATCTTTGTTTCATTTAGATTCAAAATATTGAGACCCTGTAGTGTTTTTGCTCTGCTAATGGCAACGTAGTGTGCATGAGAAAAGATTCGTGTACCAGACATGTCAATAACAACTTCATTTAAAGTGTCACCCTGTGATTTATGTATGGTTTTGGCTGCAGATTGGCGAAGTGGGAACTGAATCCTCAGAAATGTCTTTCTGAAGTAAACGAAGTTTCTTTTGATATCAAAAATGGGTGTCCAAGAAGGATCAATACCAATATGATATAAATGTCTGTATTTAGCACGCCATTCAGAACCTACATTTTGGTCATAGAATTTTACCCAAACAATACTTGGTCTATTTGTATTTTGTTGTTTGCTTTCTATGAATTTAATACAACAACTTGAACCATTGGCTAATCCATCATTAACATCAACATTTGCACATAGATCATATGTCATTCCAACAGCTATACCTAGTTTCTTTTGCAAACCAGCCGTTTTTGAGGCATCATTTGGCAACCTAGAAATCAGTTGCTCTTTTACAGATTTAGTATCATCTCCTATTACAGTATCCAAAGCTGTTGTGACAGTTTTTATACTAGGTGATAATTGGAATGCTTCCTTGTTAAATGAATCCACGCTGGCATTTGTGCTGAAAAGGTGAATAGCATTCTTTGGATAATTTGGATTTGTTGTTTTTATTTCACGTTTTTTAAGAACTTCTATATCGCTTTGTTGATGCTTTCCTTCACGTAATCTGTTCAAAATCTCTGCAAATTCCTTGTCATCTTTTTGTCTCATGATTTCGTCAAGTTCATGCATTGCAAATAATTCCTGCCACAAATTTGTTGCAAGAGGACCAAAGTTGTTTTTTAAGTTTTCAAAAATCCATCCATCCATAACAGGCTTCAATTGAAACAAGTCGCCAATCAGAATCATGTGAACACCGCCAAAAAATAAAGTTGAACCTTTAATTTGTTGAAGCCTGTGATTGATTAGCATCAGCATGTTGTGTCCAACCATTGAAACTTCGTCAATCATTACAACAGCGAGATCTCTGTATATGGTTCGCAAGGTGTTAAGTGTGTCACTATCTAATGGTTTGATGCAGTAGCCTTGACTAGCAGGGATACGAAATGCTGAGTGGATAGTCATGCCACTTATGTGAAAAGCAGCTTTTCCAGTAGGTGCACACAAAAGTACTTTGCATACATCAGGATTGTCACCTGCCGAAGTAGACAAATGTCGCAACAATGCTTCATGTAAAGCCGAGACAACTACTGATTTTCCAACACCTGCACCACCAGATAGAAATACATGCAAAGGCTCCAGGTTTTGTTTGACACTTTGCAGAACATGCTGGAAGAACTCGTGTTGCTTTCTATTTAGCGAATGTACAAGGGATCTATAATTTGCATCAGACATTCTTTTTGTATTAACAGTAATATTTACCAGTGCTACTGAACTACCAATATCATTTCCTAAGTCATACTGACGTTGTACTTCTGGACGATCTGGATCAAAATAAACAAACTGCTCACTTGCCACTGAACCTGTCTGCAGATCATCGGATTCTCTTTGCTCATTGCTTGGTGCTATTTCATCGAAGTTCAAGTCATCAGCAGCCCTTTTCATTGCCTCATTTAACTGATCAACATTTTTCTCATATTCTTTGACTTTAAAGTCTATGAAATTCTTCAAAGCAAAGTAATGATCTTCATAAGAATTATGTGCACCTAAAACATCTTCACTCTCATTACGCCATGGATGAAATAATAACAGTTTTTCTCTGTAATAGTTTTCTGGATCCACTTTTAGTGAATAACGAACATAACGTAATACTTTAGGTTTTTTTCTGGATTTAATTCTGATGCCACTTTTCAACGTGATTTGTATTCCTTCCTCAACTAACATGTCTGGATGAATTTCTTCAGGCTCATTTCTTTCATCATCATTATGCTCATTTTCTTCATGAAACATGTCATCAGATGCTGGATATATGATTTCAAGTTGCGATACATAATCAGCAAGACACCAATGTTCAAGTTGCTTTGGCCTTTTTGAATACCTTTTAATTATATTGTCTGCCTCGATTTCTGTTGAATTTTCAGCCATTTTTTCCAACGCTTCCCTTGATTTCAAAAGGAATGTACGTTTGTCAGGTGGTGAAGTGTTTATGAATACTACATCTCTTGTAGCTTTGGTCATTGGAAGTTGTAAAACAAGGTAGCATGCTTCCTGTGCACTAATTTCAACACTATTCAAAAATTTGTTACCAATATGTCTTACTTGCTTCTTTAAATCCATATTTCCTTTTCTTGCTTCTTTACATGCTTCATTCATAAGGATGCTCATTCCTCTTTGGGCTTTACTGATGTATGATACTATGTATACACATACATGTGATACCTCACGGCGTGAGATGAAATCTCACGGAATTCTAACCCTCCTCCCGGCCCCACGGAATTGTGTGAAAAACTCCCGTAAAATTGCTAAAATCGATTTTTCAAAAATCATCGGTCTAATTCCTTTGTTTGGTAATGCCAACTTGATCGCGAGACCGTCACGTGACATACCTGCATTTGACCTGGATCAATAGCCTGGGGGAAAGTGGGTGAAACTGTTATTTGCAAACAGTTTATTGGCTTAATTGATCTTACCAAAGGATTAGCAGCACACTTATGAAGTCTTTAATGATGTCTGTAATTAAACAGGTTAGACACGACTTGAAACAAATTGCAGGCGTCATTTATTTACAAGTGGAAAATGAATGTTTGTTAAAGGTGATGCAGTAATTATCGGATAGCAAAAACGAAGTAGACTTTGTCAACATGAATTTGATGAGTGTGTATGATTTAATTAAAACAATAAGGGATGTTCCATTAAAACATACCAGGGGGTGTTTTTCAAGTTAAAAAACACATTTTTTTCTCGAATCAATAGTCGCCGATAAGCAGATTTGTCAAGGTGGTGTTGCTTCTAAAAATAGAATGAATTCAAGAACCACAACTCCTACGAAATTTCGTACTTCGTACTCTGTTAGATTCGTACTATTGTACATCGTACTCATTTTGATTCAAACTATCGGTTATTTTTCAGAGGGGAAGTTATTAGGCAGCCAATTTTGCACGGCCGTTTTTGAAAAATCGCGGCCAATAATTGTCGAAGTGGGTGGGGCATTTGTATTTTTATTTTTTTTTAATTTTTATTTTTTTTTTATTTTTTTTTTTAAACTCTTCCTTTCTCAATATTTTATGTTTTGTAAGTACGAAAATATAACAACAAACTTTAAAGGGGCACTCTCTGTAAGTATTAAAGCAGATTATTGAGCATAACCGAATAACAGCGAAATGAACAGTGAACATGTTTATCATTGGTTATTAAATAACATATTGTTTAAAAACTGTTTTTATTCATTCTTGTTATCTCTCCTGACATCAATGAAGAAACTTGTTTAAAAGTGTATTTTTAGGTATTCATTTATGGAATTCGGGTATAAAATACTGCTTGCGCGCTAAAAATAGCCCGCGAAAAAACCTCCCAGATTTTTGCATGAATCTCCCTTAAAAAAATCACTAAACTCCCAGATTGAGGTCCTGAAAGTATCACATGTATGTATACAGCACATCCATACGGATCCAAAACAAACTGAAGATCATGATTGGCTCCCCAAGCTCTCAGAATGGGTTTCATGTAGGCATTTATTCTCACCTCAGAAAGATTCCTTTTCAAAAACACTTTTGGTCCATCTAATGAACTTTGAACAGCTTTAAGATAATCTTCGTCATCTGTGTTCAGTTGTTTTAAGAATTGCTCAAACGATAAATCATATTCTTTTATCTCATTCAACTTTTGTTGGATTGAAAGAAACAGTTCTTTGTACTTTTTGGTGTCAGCTTGATCTGCAATAAGTGGTTCCAGAATAACTGTTTTTTTCATTGGTGGAATTGGAAATCCAAATCTACAAATTGCTTTTTCCTTTTTTCTGCATGATCGTGAATGTTTGTGTACTTGAAAGTCAACAAGTGGGTCATCAATGTTTGAACACGAAACATACTGATCAATGAATGATACCACTTCTTCATCTGTGTGTGTTTCATATTGTGGAGCATCTTCAATCCAAAGAAGCATGTGAATATGTGGAGACCCTCTCTGTTGGAATTCAACACGGTAAAAGTAATCTTTGACTTTTCCCAAAGGTTCATGATTGCTTTTAAGTACAGTTCCTATGAACTCCTGTACACGGTGGTCAAAGTATCTAACACATGTCACTGGATCAGTTTGAACAAGCTTGGTTTTGTCAGCCCAAGTCATTTTCGCAACATCGTCATCATTAAGAGTTTTACCACTATTAAGTTTTGCTAAAATGTTCAGCAAATCAACCCATCGTGTATCTGCAGAGGACAACGAAGTAAACCATGTAGGCAAACCTAATTGGCGTATCATAGCAAAAACATCTTTCTTCCGAGCTTCCAAGTATGGTGGCGAACTCCTCAAAGTTCGAAAAATATAAAAGCCTTCATCAAGATTTACTAAGTTTTCCCGACATTCTGGCCTTAAAACCTGTGATACTGTAAGTTTTTTGCCTTCTGTTTTACATCTTCTTAAAGCTAGATGCACTTTGTCTGAAACTTGTTTCAGTTGCAGTTTTTTCATTTTGAAGAAAACATTTGGAACATTTGATGCCACCCTTCTGTCAACATGGCGAAGTTCCATTTTGCATATGTCACTATAATGAACAGGAACAGATCTGTCTTCATTTTCAGGTCTCTTTTGACCACAAAATATTGATGGAAATGATAAATACTCAGCATTGGTATCTTGATATAAGCTTATGGGTATTTGTCCTTCGCCAGGTGCAAATGTGTAAATAGTGTCAGTCGTTGGATCAGCCGAGTCAATAATTGTATCACTATTACCAACAACTTTTTCATTTTCATCAATTTCACTAAAATGATCAGATTCATAGTCATTTTCGTTTTTGCTCGTTACGTTTTCTGTTGTTTGAGTAACATCATCTGTAGGAGGGAATTCGTCCATATTAGTTCTTCCAAAAAACTCTTGCACTGTTTCTGAGCAATTTTCAGTTGTGTTTTGCAACCAGTTTTCATCAATATGGATACCAGAATTTTTGTACAAGTCACTATAGTTCATCAACCAATGAAGAGCGCTGACAACTTGTAATGGACGTACATTTTCAGTAAAGTCACACTTCTTGTATGAAAGTTTCTTTTTTAGTCTCACTGGCACAGTTACTTGTGTATCAAAAGCTCGAGGTAAACTTTCAATGACAGGCTGGATATCAACTGGCACATTAACAACATTTCCTTTCACAGATAGCTGCCCACCTCTAGGAAGTTCTCTAATTTGCATGAATGGAATTCTTAATGCAACAAGCCTCTCTTCTAACTGATGTAACTCAAGTTCTTTAGGCTTAATTGGAAATGTGTTTTTGTTGGCAACTGAAAGACTTGGGGTTTTATTTTTCTTTAAGTTGTTAGAACAGCTTTTACATATCCACTCTTTATCATCCACAGATAAGTATTTTGTGAAATGCTGCTGTACAAATGATCGATCAAGATGGTTAGCAACTGTGCTTGCAGATTCTACAGAATGTTTAAACCATGTCTGGTGACAACAGGTGCAGACATAGACAGGTCCAGTGGAAATCGTTTGTTTGAATTTCGAAATACATTCATTTAGTTCAGAACCATATTTTCTTGCTTCTCGCAAATTCTTTTCATTTGCTTGAAAATCTGCCTTTTTTCGCTTTTCTCGTAAAGACTGATTCTCTCTGGACTTTTCCTGTATTGTAAAAGATATAAAAGACCTAGATAAACGCTTTTTCTCGCATGCAATAGCTTTGTAGTATGCATTATTTCGTTTCTTTTGTTTCGATTTCAATTCAAGTTCAGCTTCATGATTCCTTTTTAGAGGATCTTCGCGCAATATTCGTCTCTTCATTTTTTCTGCTGACTTTACAATTGGATCTTTTCTGGCTTTCCGTTTACTCTCTAGCTCTTGATTCTTTTCTTTTGCTCTAATTAAAGGATCTTGACGTAGTTCCTGTCTCTTCGTTTTTTCTGCTGACTTTACAATAGGATCTTTTCTGGCTTTCCGTCTACTCTCTAGCTCTTGATTCTTTTCTTTTGCTCTAATTAAAGGATCTTGACGTAGTTCCTGTCTCTTCGTTTTTTCTGCTGACTTTACAATAGGATCTTTTCTGGCTTTCCGTTTACTCTCTAGCTCTTGATTCTTTTCTTTTGTTCTAATTAAAGGATCTTTTCTGGCTTTCCGTTTACTCTCTAGCTCTTGATTCTTTTCTTTTGCTCTAATTAAAGGATCTTGACGTAGTTCCTGTCTCTTCGTTTTTTCAGCTGACTTTACAATAGGATCTTTTCTGGCTTTCCGTTTACTCTCTAGCTCTTGATTCTTTTCTTTTGCTCTAATTAAAGGATCTTGACGTAGTTCCTGTCTCTTCGTTTTTTCTGCTGACTTTACAATAGGATCTTTTCTGGCTTTCCGTTTACTCTCTAGCTCTTGATTCTTTTCTTTTGTTCTAATTAAAGGATCTTTTCTGGCTTTCCGTTTACTCTCTAGCTCTTGATTCTTTTCTTTTGCTCTTATTAAAGGATCTTGACGTAGTTCCTGTCTCTTCGTTTTTTCTGCTGACTTTACAATAGGATCTTTTCTGGCTTTCCGTTTATTCTGTAGCTCTTGATTCTTTTCTTTTGTTCTAATTAAAGGATCTTTTCTGGCTTTCCGTTTACTCTTTAGCTCGAGATTCTTTTCTTTTGCTCTAATTAAAGGATCTTGTCTTCGTTTTCTCATGTAGGTTTTCATGTAAGACCTTTTGTCTTTGCTTGAATGCCTGTCAATATCAGAAGTATGTTTTCTTAAGGCCTTACTTTCTTGGTCTTGGAAGTAATTATCTAAGAGATTTGTTTGATCTGCAGAAATATCCGGACTGTGACTACCATTCCTTCTGTATTTCTTGCATGATACTGTTTTCCAATCAGATATGACTGTAGGGCAAAGACCTTCATTGTGTGTATGTACACCAGAATCCATCATTGTGAAATGCAACGGCAATATATCAAACTGTGTACACATGTCAATGTTCATGGTTCCATAAAATACATACATGTATGCAACCAAATCTTCCAAGCAATCAAAGGACAAAAAAATGGATGTACCATCAGGTGCAGATAAGCCATCTTGTCCATGTGAATGTGAATCAAAAAAGTGATACTGCTCAGTGGTTATATATACTGCGGAGCATAGGCCTCTTATTATAACTAGCATTTGATTTGATATCTGTAATGCTAAATACAGTGACTGATGAAGAGTGGGCAAATTGGAAGTCTCGCATTGTTGAACAGCTATACCAGATATAACATCAGATTTCAAAACATATAGATTTGTATTAAAGACATTGACCTCGGATGGGATTTCTTCAAAACTTAACAGGTTGCTTTGCAACATTCCTTTCCCATGCAATTCAGAAATAATCTTCTTGTACAAAGTATCACCTTCAATAAGTACATTGTCAAGCATTGCCTGTGAATCCATCACTGTATTCTGTCCATATATCAGAGCACACAAAGAAATGGCGACACACTGACTACCACGTGATTGTGGACTAAATATATCATCTCCTTGGTGAAACGATCCACGAATGAAATTCTTTGAACCAAACGGATTCATTGTAATGGGTGTAGCTATGAACATGAAATCAGTTGACTGTTCAGTTGGTTTAATCTGATCAAAAGAAATTGAGTCAAATCTTGGTTGCTGTACAGTATGATGTGTGTATTCAGTATCAATCGGAGATCCATGAGCATTATCAAGCATACATTCAGGTAATATATGTGGTTTGTTCTCAAGCAAACTTTCAGCAGAACTACATGGCAAACAATCAAGCGAAGTATATAGAACAGATGGCCCAGAGGGCTTAAAGAGGTGGGCTTTGACCTCCATCTGTTTATCAGCGCCCAAGACAGATGGCCGAAAAGGCTTATAGAGGTGGGCTTTGACCTCCATCTGTTTATCAGCGCCCAAACCAGATTCCGCAGGATGTACAAGACTGCTGCCTGGAACACCACCATCAAGGATCTCATCTCTGGCCACTCTCCTGAACGTCATTCCCAACCGATTGGATGAACTCCTCTGAGTGCCTGACTTCCTCTTCAACTTAGGCATTCTTCTGGAAATACAATAAAACAAAACATGCACTTTACTATGAAATCACTTAAAGCAAAATAAATTGCTTAGAAACTCTACATTTGAAGAATCAAATATAATAGCACAAAATGGGTTTTCAAATTTAGCTCAGTCGGTAGCGTTCCTGAATTCAAGTACAGGGGTTGCTGGTTCAAACCACGGCTAGGTCAACATTCTTTCCGACGTTTAATGAAAGTCATTGTAACCAGATTCATTCGTCTCTCACCACTGGACATTGCTTAACTGGCTTAGAAAGAATGGTGTGTGGTACTGGCGACGTAATACCAGGATACATGGATAGGTGCACTGATCGCCATGATATAACTGAAATACTGTTGAAAACGGTGTTAAAACCCATTCATTCTTAATAAAGAATCAAAGGAATTAAGGATTTCATCACCTGAATGGGGCGAAATATGTTTTTTGACAATTAGGGTCAGATAACTCTAGACATACTGGCTGATTTTACTCATTTACTATAGAGCTTGATTTTTCATTTATATAAATATGTTGTACATGTTTGAAACAATCAGATTGAAACTATGGACTGAATTGGCTAAATAAGACAAACTATGTAATTTCTAATCAGAATGAGTTTTAACACCGTTTTTAAGGGTATTTCAGTTATATCACGGCAGTCAGTGCACCTATCTATGTATCCTGGTACAACATTTTTTTCAAACCATTGACTGCTTTTCCACATGAATATTGTTCAGTGGTGAGAGACGAATGAATCTGGTCACAAGGACTTTCATTAAACGTCGGAAAGGATGTTGGCCAAGCCGGGGTTTGAACTAGCAACCCCTGTACTCAACAAGTCGGCGGCACTACCGACTGAGCTATCCGGGCTCGGAGACAGATTATAACTCTGGACATGTAGTATTGGATCTTTAGTTAATGAACACCACCTGTACAATTTTGATCAAAACTATGATGCCTCTGCAGCAGACAATTGTTTTCGTTATAATGTTTTCAAGTCAGTTGAATAATTACATGTGCAATTAAAGAATTTTTTCATATATTTGCCAAGATCATTTCAAAGTTGTCTGCTGTAGATTTGTTACATGGAGGAAAGCGCTAACAGATACAAATTCATTTCACACTTTACATATGCCTGACTAAAATATTATGCCCTTAAATGTTTAAAAAATTGATTAAAATTGTTTAACACATTACCCCATACGGAATTCTGTGACAGGTCCAAATTGAAAGCATCAGCAGACGATTATAGTTAATTACGACCAATGACAGTACAACAGGAGAAATTGCTCGAGCAGTTTCTTCTTTTGTCACAGTGTTTTCTAAAGTCGTCTGCTCTAGATGCGTTAAAATGCGTATTCATGGAGTAAAGGGTTAAGAAAAGAGTGAACAACTTTTGTGACTATTGACCAATGACTGCTGCATGTGTTACAATAATATACCCAATCATACAACAGGAACATTACTATTATACTAGTTAAGCAATGAAATAAAACAACACTTCACCTTCAACCAAGTGATTAATATCCTGAAGATGTGTTTATGTTCTCTTCAGTACACAACCAGTTTCGCACAACACAATCCAACGTTACCACACAGAGCCTCACAATTGTCCGAGTACTTGTAATACATCTCCAAATCACATCCAATTCACTTTCCCAAATGATCACAAATAACACAATAAAAATTCAGTACACAACCACTTTCCCACAACACGTTCCAACACTACCACACAAGCCTCAAAATTGTCCGAGTACTTGTAATACTTCTCCAAATCACATCCAATACACTTTCCCAAATGATCACAAATAACACAATAAACACAATAAAAATGTAAACTGTTTAGATATAAAAGTATGTATGTAGTCCACGGTTTTCAATAATATAAGCAATGAGCGATACCTAGAAAACAAAATTAAATAGTCTTTAATGATTACTAACGTGTACTGTGGCATATATCTAGGTAGAATGGAAAAGAAAATGACAAAATTCAGGCAGATTTTGGTGGAAGTATAAAATGAATAGGGAGTTTATTCACTAAATTGCATGATGCAAATGGCGACCAAATGGTAACTAGGACACATGGCAGTGCTCAAGAAATAGAATAGCCCGACGCCCGGGGCTCCTCGAAATCCATTCCGGCTTGTCTCATTTTGCAGACGAGGAGCCCGTCAGGCATGTCTAAAAAAAAAAATCAAAAAAAAAAAATCTGTTTTACTGGATCTCAAGCTCAAGTTCCTCAATACAAAATACTCCCATGTGTATTGTGAACTGTGAAAACACTTGCAATAAAGTAATTAAAATGTGTTATACACACATTGAAACAATAAGAAGATCGAATATTTTGCCTGGCTTCGTGTCGGCAGTTTGTCACAACTTTGAGGTCGACAATTGTTGACATAAAACTCATTATTCTGCTATAAGGGTTGTGTTTTCTTTCCGTTGTGATAAGAAACACCGTTTTTGTCATTAAAAACACACTAATGCATGAAAAAAAATCGTTATTGATGGTATTTTGATTGAATGTTTGTGAAATGTTCGGGCCGTAAAAGTGCGGTGTCATAGTAGTTCGGATGGTACATAATTTCGGATTTTTTTCTTTTTTTCTTCTTTTTTTATTACATAATCAAATAAGAAAAACTGTCCTTTACAAATTTATACATGTTGGTGGAAAGAAAAATATATATACTGTATATGTATAAATACAGATATAAAGTATATTTCTATTCATTATTTAAGGTGTAAGGAGTTCCTGGAATCCTACTTTTAAATGAATTCTAGTCTAGGCTCCTAATTCTTTACTTGGAGAAAGTGGTGACAAAAAGAAAAAATATAGCCAGAGGAGGCTCTGATAGTCTCATAAAACCTGATTAAAAATAATTTGACTCCAAGTTTAGGTCCAGTTTCACCAAGTCGGCTCTGATTATTATCGTTTGGCAAAGTGCTAGTACTCTCCTTTGCATTGGTTATAAATTACTATGTAATATTCTATTCTAACATATTTTAAACAAAATGGTAAATAAGTCCGCTGACCAGGGAGCATAAAGTGGTCTAGTCAGAGGAGGTTCTGAGCTTGATTAATACAAACGTAACAAATGCGTGCTATAAAAGTGAATAAAGACACATTTCCAATAAGAAAAAAATATTGGACCTTTCCATTTTAAATCAGGGCCTGTCCATTTCAAATCAGGGCCTGTCCATTTCAAAATGGGGCCTGTCCATTTTCAGAAGCAACAAGCCCTGGGCCTGTCTCTTAAAATAATTTTCTTTGAGCACTGCATGGCATAGTTACCAATTGCATTGGTTGCTTTAAATCATGCAAGGTTGAAAACACCCTATATATTTTCAGCCAATATCTAAGAAATCTGGACTGAATTATGGTGTAATTTACTAAGATACATGCTACAGTACACTTTAGTTAATCTTACCAGTATGTAAATTTATTTCATTGGTAAAATGAACTTAGACTGTTTTAATTAATATAAGTGGGTGAAAATAATGACACATCATAACAAACTAGTGACTTTATTCATTTACCATGAACATCATGAACACACCTAATTCCACCTACACCTCTCCGTAATGCTTGCATGTTGAATTCCACCTACACCTCTCCCTAATGCTTCATGTTGAATTCCACCTACACCTGTCCCTAATGCTCGCATGCGTGACAAACATGTACAATTCTGTGACATTAGTTACTTACACACGCTTCGATATTTCATTGAGATGGGCTTACTGTCGATTATTTCAAACATTGCAGAATGTCATCGGCAGTTATGTTTGATTCTCGTCTATTTACAGACATCAGTCAAATGTTATGTCCGTATACACACAACACCGTCAATACGTAACGGACATCATCATTATGTAAACTTTGTTTGCTAAGATCACTTGTTTTCTGGAATTTTGTTGAATAAATATAATTACGATTAGAACGTATTCATCTACGCTATAATATTTCATTGGGATTTTCTCAGTGTCTATTGCTTCAAACAATTCAGAATGCGCTCGGCAGTTACGTCGAAAGTTTGTGCATGCTCGTTTTCCAGTCAAAATAGTTACTTCCGTGTTATGAATACTCCATACAAGAGCGTAGTAGAATATTACGAGCGATATTTCGTATTCATTTAGTAATTTATTGAACATTATAAAAGGTTGCCAGTTTGTATACTATAATACACGATACATGGATTCCGTAACTGCATGGATGACATTCTTGTCACAGCAGTTACACTGAAATTCATGTTGACCGACACCAAATACATACCATAACGCCCACCGTCTTCTTCGAGAAAGGTCGCTCTGACCTCGTGGGTTGACAATAGCCTCGTTTTCACTATATAAATATGCATTAGGCATTGTCGCATATGATGATAAATCCTTCGTCGCGCACGGACATAACAATTTGACAGACTCACGGCTGGGTATCAATTAAATGATTTTCTGTATTTGAAAAAACACCGGAAGCCAAGATATAGTTACATTTTCAGGAAATATAAACATTCTTTCACCCATTGAAAAGTTGCTGTGAAAATCACTGAAGTTCATTTGAACTGATACTCTTTTTGACAGAAGCTAGTAACGACCATCACACAATTTTCTAAGCGTTATCATTCTATTTTATCTTATGATAATTATTATAAAAATCACATTTTTATGCAGACAAAACTTTGTACTTTCAAAATAAATTCACAACCTTTCTTCACCACGACTTGCAACTACGCATGCGATTGTTTTGACATAGCACTTTCACCATGTGACTTAAAGAGGATCAAAAACACTGACATTTTGATACAAATGTGGAGATATAATAAATTTTCAGAAAGCATCATTCTTGAAGTTATCTCTGCTATGTCCTTGCTGTATATTTGACGGATGTTATATTTTCCATTTAGCTGAGAAGCGCCCCCATATCAATGTAAAGATTATTTGTTCAAAGTTACCTCAAACACATTTGCCATGGATGTAGAACAATGGCATCATGGCGTAACAGGAGTGAAAAATCGTAGAAAATCAAAACCTGTTAAAAACACTTCTAATAGCCACGAAGGTCAGGCTTTGGAGCAAAGTGGGTGGGGAAGGTTGTTTTTTTTTTCCATAAATTCAGACCAAAATCAAACAAAGACAATTTCATTCATGAACATTTAATAGCATATAAATAATTACAATTTTCAATGAAAACTGGAGTGTTAATATGGTTAGTAATGAATGTAAAATTGTGGCGTTAGTGAACTTCTGGAATTTTCGCGAATACACGATACGTTTGTAACACGGCTATTATAACTTACACGCAAAAAATAATCAGAACTAATAATATAATTCAATAAAAGGAACGTTTAATTGTATTCACGCACGTTCCAACCAACGAAAACCATCGTGAAATGTACGTAAATGCAGTTTTCTCTGGCAAATGATGTTTATATATCCGTATACTTACAATGGCGTCCTGTTTTAAAAAAGGGTTGGGGATAAAAGCCGAGTTATGCACGTATCGTACCTTCGACGGTTCGTACCCAGGTAAATAGGCGATTCGTACTGTGGCCATTGGACGTTCCGAACCCGGGCCATTCATAATTTTGATAGAGCATCATCAAAAAGACTGACCAATCAGTGAACAGAAATAAGACATACCAATACATTTTGGTAGGTGATAAACTCAGTCTTTATCCTTGATGTTCAACCAAGTTTACTGTTAAAATTAAGGTATCTACAGTATCATTTCTTTTAAAAACCTGCACATTTAATGCACATTCATGCAAACTGATTTAATAAGTATGTCTTTCAAAATCAATATATTAAAAATGATCGTCTTTTTACTCTGCCAAAGATTTATAGTTTACTATAGAACCTAAGGATAAAAACTGAGTAAGACAAATTTTATCACCTACTGAAAAAAAGATAAAATTTTAACATCTCTGCAATAAAAAATTATGAATTGTACGTTTCGTCATGGAGTAAGTATACTTACTCCTCAGGGAGCTATACTTACTCCTCAGGGAGTAAGCTGAAGAGTAAATATACTTACTCCCTGGTTTAGTATTGCAGTTTATGTTCTGTTTATAAATGTTGTAGTTTTTACATTCATTTCTAAAGCCACACACCTTAATCTTGAAGTTTGTATCAGCCAGGGGTTCAGGAGAACTAGCTCAGAAAAAAAAATAATTGTGGTATCAAAATCCTTTAAAGGGCCATAACTCTGCCAAATATCTGTAAACCGGAATGTGACGATGATATGCACAACAAGGTTTGGTGCTGATCATCCCTGCAAAGTTTCATTGAAATCTGGTAAGGGGTTCAAGAAAAGTAGATCAGACAAAGTTTGTGTACTAAAACCTTTAAAGGCTCATAATTCTGCCAAAAAAAATCATTTAACCAGAATACGGCAATGATTTGCACAACTAGACATGAAATTGATCATCCCTAAAAAGCTTCGTTTAAATCCGGCCAGGGGTTCAGGAGAACTAGTCAGAACAAAATTTGTGTATTAAAACCTTTTAAAGGGACACACGGCAATCTTGAAATATTTGAAATGGCTGTCTTGATTTATATATGCAGTATCATTTTTACTTTTACCCTGGTGACATTTACATCAATAAAGTATTCAATATTTCGTCTTATTTATGCTATTAGTTTTAATATATTACTGGTGCAATAATAAAAAAAAGTCCTATATAAGTCTATGTAAAAGTGTGACCCTCGGGGCGCGGACAAATTTGACCCCACGGTCACCATTTGAACAAATTTAGTAGAGGACCATAAGCTGATGCTACATGTAATAAATGAGAGCTCTGTACCATGTGGTTCCAGAGAAGAATATTTTTTTCAATTTCTCCCTATACAAGCCTATGTAAAACTGTGACCCCCGGGGTGGGGCCAAATGTGACCCCTGGGTCACTATTTGAACAAACTTGGTAGAGGACCATAAGCTTATAACAAATGCAAAATATTAAACCTCTGACTTTTGCAGTTCCAGAGATTTTTTAAAGTTTTTCCCTATACAAGCCTATGTAAACTGTGATCCCCGGGGTCACCATTTGAACAAAATTGGTAGAGGACCATAAGCTTATAGCAAATGCTAGATGGTACTACATACCAAATATGAAAGCTATAGGCCTTGTTTGTGACATATAGATTTTTCCAGTATTGCTTACATAACTGTATGTTAACATGTGACCCCCAGGGTAAGGCTCCCGATGAACAGGGCAGAATTGTCACAGGTCCATCACATGCTGCAAAGCAATAAATGCTCTAGGGCTAGGCATTTTAGTTTTTGAAAAGATTGTTCAAGTTTACTCCATCCAGTACCGTGCTCTGGTGAGCTGAATAGGGGTCAAAATTGTGGCCTCTGGAGTGCCCACAAGCAAATTCCAATATTGACCTAGTGACCTAGTTTTTTGATCCCATGTGACCCATTTTGAAACTTGATCAAGATATAATTCAGATAAACAATCTGAGAAAGTTTCATCAAGATCTGGTCAAAAATATGGCGTCTAGAGTGTACACAAGGTTTTTCAAGTATTTGACCTAGTTTTTGACCCCATGGGACCCATTTTCGAACTTGACCAAAATATAATTAAGACAACATGTCGACAAAGTTTCATCAAGATCGGGTCAGAAATATGGCCTCTAGAGTGTACACAAGGTTTTTCAAGTATTTGACCTAGTGACCTAGTTTTTGACCCTGTGTGACCCATTTTCGAACTTTACCAAGCTATAATTGAGACAAATATTCTGACAAAATTGCATCAAGATCGGGTCAAAAACATGGCCTCTAGACACGGTTTTTCCAAAGTTTGACCTAGTGACCTAGTTTTTAAACCATGTGACCCATTTTTGAACTTGACCAAGATATAATTAAGACAAACATTTTGACAAAGTTTCATCAAGATTGGGTCAGAAATACGCCTTCTAGAGTGTACACAAGGTTTTTCAAGTATTTGACCTAGTGACCTAGTTTTTGACCCCACATGACCCATTTTTAAACTTGACCGAAAATACAATTAAGACAACATGTCGACAAAGTTTCATCAAGATCGGGTCAGAAATATGGCCTCTAGAGTGTACACAAGGTTTTTCCAGTATTTGACCTAGTGACCTAGTTTTTAACTTCATGTGACCCATTTTCGAACTTGATCAAGATATAATTAAGATAAACAATTTGACAAAGTTTCATCAAGATTGGGTAACAAATATGACCTCTAGAGTGTACACAAGTTTTTTCAAGTATTTGACCTAGTGACCTAGTTTTTGACCCCACGTGACCCATTTTTGAACTTGACCGAGATTTCATTAAGACAAACATTCTGACAAAGTTTCATCAATATCAGGTCAAAAATATGGCCTCTAGAGTGTACACACGGTTTTTCCAAAGTTTGACCTAGTGAGCTAGTTTTTGACACCATGTGACCCATTTTTGAACTTGACCAAGATATAATTAAGACAAACATTTTGACAAAGTTTCATGAAAATTGGGTCAGAAATACGGCTTCTAGAGTGTACACAAGGTTTTTCAAGTATTTGACCTAGTGACCTAGTTTTTAACCCCATGTGACCCATTTTCAAACTTGACCAAGATATAATTAAGACAAACATTCTGACAAAGTTGCATCAAGCTCGGGTCAAAAATATAGCCTTTAGAGTGTACACAAGGTTTTTCCAATATTTGACCTAGTGACCTAGTTTTTAACCGCACATGACCCATTTTCGAACTTGACCGAGATTTCATTGAGACAAACATTCTGACAAAGTTTCATGATGATTGCATCAGAAATGTGGCCTCTAGAGTGTACACAAGCAAAAGTTAACGGACGGACGACGGACGGACGACGGACGACGGACGGACGACGGACGACGGACGACGGAAGACGGACAACACACCATCCCATAAGCTCTGCTGGCCCTTGGCCAGTAGAGCTAAAAATGATAAATTTTGACTTAAGTTAAGATATTGCTAAGAGGCTTTATGAATACTGACCCTGGTTTTGGGGCATGCACCGCCAGTTTATTTTTTAAAATTTGACATAAATTGGTGCAGTCTGACAATTTTTTTTTTAAAATGCGATTACATACTCAAACTGTTGCATCCAATATGTGTTGGACATGCGGACTAGTAGAAGTATACATTTAAATGTATTTATAATTTTCCTATCTGGAAAAAAGTTGTAGGCCCAGGCATGCAGGTGCCTACAAGCAGCTACAACACTGATACATGCACTGTAAGTTAGAAATATGGCATACACTCTTTGGCTAAACAATTTTTGTAGCTTTTTTCAATTTCGTGGTTTAGTAATAGGTAGACCATTAGAGTCACGTTTTGTTATATATATCAGTTATCTGAAGAATATGAGTATCCATGTGAGATAGGGAAATCTCACCCGAGGATCAGAATTGTAACCAGGGACGATATTATGCCGAGTTCCTGGTTGCAATTCTGATCCCGAGGTTGAGATTTACCTATCTCACATGGATAAACTCATGATGGATTATCTTTCTCCCATTATGCACTAAGTACAGGCATATTGCAATAGGACTGTGTTTGATTTTACGCTAGAATAAAGCGACGTCACCAACGTGACATCATGATGTTTCATGTAAGAGTCACATGTCATGTGAGATTATAAGAATCTTTCATGGGTATCCAGTGAAGATAGGGAATTCCAACCCGAGGTATAAGTGTTTTTATCGGTACCGAGGTTCCGATTAAAACACTTATACCTAGGGTTGGAATTCACTATCTGAACCGAATACCCATCTGCCCATGATAGATTCTTTTTCTTGTATATCAGAGACATGTTGTGAGTTGACGCCGCCAGCTACTAACATTTTGCATGTTTTCTTGCATACTGGATGTTGGCGCGCATGAATTTTATCTCAACCCTAGGGTGAGATGGAAATATCTAGCCCCGGTAAAATGACGGATATCCTTGTCCGGTATGCAAGAAAGAGTTATCTCACATGAAGAAAACCCCTACCTCACACGACTAGAAATGGGAGCAATACCTTGTCTTGCTTATGGCTACACATGTGACTGAGTCCGTCACATGCAAAACAGGACAAACAATAATATGGATATATTTTCCCTAATATATAAACATGATAAAGTTGAAAAAAAGTAGTGTGTAGCTGTTGTTTTCTTTGGGGTTGGGAGAGAGGGAATTGTGATACCTGAACTAGTTTGGGGAAAAATACACACAAATTGCCATTTGTTCTTTTAAATAAAAATTCATATTAGAAATAAACAACATATTTTTATTAGAATATAGATAAAAAAACACGTCACCATGGCCAATCTGACTGTATGCAATGCTTGCTGCATCACACTGTTTGCATCTCACGTCACGCTGCTCGCCAACCCTCACCAAGTGCTCGAGAAAAAATCTGTTCACTTCTTTACTTGCCAGGATCTCATAGCGACTCTTTGGGGCACAGTTTGTGCATGGAACAGATTTCTGCAAAGTAGATGATGAATGGTAGTTTTGTTTTGGTCTCGCTAATGACACTGCCGTCTTGTCCCATTTCATAGTGCTGTCATCTTAACAGTGTGCACATGTTTCATTTACAAACCTTAAATACCTTACTATCTACTACGTGACATTCATTAATGATGCGGCCTTGACCATGGTTTGACACTTTCTCGATAGGTTCACCTTTTGGTCGATTGGGTTAACGAACATTTTACATTTTGTGATCACTTTCACAAATTTGATCGATTGAGTTATTGAATATAATAAATACTAAACTGAACCTTTATTATGGTTAAGATACACAGAAGCATAGCTGGTATTGGGGCATGCACCCCCCGGTTTATTTTTTTAAAATTTGACATAAATTTGTGCATTCTGACGAGGGAGTGAGTTGTGTTTTGACGGGTAGTGAACGCCGTGTTCGATTAAGTAGGTTGGCACAGGTATGGTTTTGACAAGCTGACTCTGTTGTCAAGTCAAGGTAACCGTCATGTTTCTGATCACTCGAAACAAATTACCTGACAAGCGTGTTCGACTGTCACGTAATACAGGTTAACTCTGCACAGGTAAAGCCTGCATTTGACAAGCGGACTCGGTTGACAATTCTCATATTTTTGCAGGTAATGCGGTATTTTAACGGTTGGGTATTATATCACTGTCCGTAAGTAAAGCAAATATTGCGCATAACCGAATTAATGTCTAATTATTTACTAATATGTCTCGCTGTCAAAGAAAAGGTTAAAAGTCCAACAGACCTTTCAACCCGGGATTAACGTCTTCATTCAAGAACGTACCCGCATTCGGTTCCAATTATTTTTGAACATTATCAATTTCTAATTGTGGGAAAAGAAATCAAGGCATTTTGTTTTTACCTTACCAGCGAGTGCCTCTAGGCTAAAGAAAAGATCCGCGTAGCCCATGGGTATGGGTTTTCAACTAGGTTCTGCTTCTGAATTCCGGGTGGGGCTCGGGTGAATGTTGATATGCGCCTTATCGCCCTTTTTCTAGGACTCTCGTGATTCATTAGCATGTGTCTACACTGTGGACACAATAGCCGATGTGCGTAACTTTCAGAGCACGCAGCAAAATAGGGCTTGATTCGCATATACAGTACTACTACTCACACCTAATTACAGCCACACAAATCAACTTACAGCCATACACACGTCTACTTACAGCCACACAAATCAACTTACAGCCATACACACGTCTACTTACAGACACACAAATCAACTTACAGCCACACACATCTACTTACAGCCACACAAATCAACTTACAGCCACACACGTATACTTACAGACACACAAATCAACTTACAGCCACACACGTCTACTTACAGCCAAACAAATCAACTTACAGCCACACACATCTACTTACAGCCATACAAATCAACTTACAGCCACACACATCTACTTACAGCCACACAAATCAACTTACAGCCACACACATCTACTTACAGCCATACAAATCAACTTACAGCCACACACATCTACTTACAGCCAAACAAATCAACTTACAGCCACACACATCTACTTACAGCCATACAAATCAACTTACAGCCACACACATCTACTTAGAGCCACACAAATCAACTTACAGCTACACACATCTACTTACAGTCACACAAATCAACTTACAGTCACACAAATCTACTTACAGACACAAAAATCAACTTACAGTCACACAAATCTACTTACAGACACACAAATCAACTTACAGCCACACACATCTACTTACAGTCACACATATCAACTTACAGCCATACACACATCTACTTACAGCCACACAAATCAACTTACAGCCATACACACATCTACTTACAGCCACACAAATCAACTTACAGCCATACGCACGTCTACTTACAGCCAAACACGTCTACTTACAGCCACACAAATCAACTTACTGCCATACACACATCTACTTACAGCCACACAAATCTACTTACAGCCACACACGTCTACTTACAGCCACACAAATCAACTTACAGTCACACAAATCAACTTACAGCCATACACACATCTACTTACTGCCACACAAATCAACTTACAGTCACACGAATCAACTTACAGCCATACACACATCTACTTACAGCCACACAAATCAACTTACAGCCACACACGTCTACTAACAGCCATACAAATCAACTTACAGCCACACAAATCAACTTACAGCCACACACATCTACTTACAGCCATACAAATCAACTTACAGCCATACACACATCTACTTACAGCCACACAAATCAACTACAGCCACACACGTCTACTTACAGCCAAACAAATCAACTTACAGTCATACAAATCTACTTACAGACACACAAATCAACTTACAGCCACACAAATCAACTTACAGCCACACACATCTACTTACAGCCACACAAATCAACTTACAGCCAAACACATCTACTTACAGCCACACAAATCAACTTACAGTCACACAAATCTACTTACAGACACACAAATCAACTTACAGTCACACAAATCAACTTACAGACACACAAATCAACTTACAGCCACACATGTCTACTTACAGCCACACAAATCAACTTACAGCCACACATGTCTACTTACAGCCACACAAATCAACTTACAGCCACACACGTCTACTTACAGCCACACAAATCAACTTACAGCCACACACGTCTACTTACAGCCATACAAATCAACTTACAGCCGTACACACATCTACTTACAGCCACACGAATCAACTTACAGCCACACACGTCTACTTACAGTCACACACGTCTACTTACAGCCACCCGTCTACTTACAGCCACACAAATCAACTAACAGCCACACACGTCTACTTACAGCCACACAAATCAACTTACAGCCACACACATCTTCTTACAGCCACACAAATCAACTTACAGTCACACAAATCTATTTACAGACACACAAATCAACTTACAGTCACACAAATCAACTTACAGACACACAAATCAACTTACAGCCACACATGTCTACTTACAGCCACACAAATCAACTTACAGCCACACATGTCTACTTACAGCCATACAAATCAACTTACAGCCGTACACACATCTACTTACAGCCACACGAATCAACTTACAGCCACACACGTCTACTTACAGTCACACACGTCTACTTACAGCCACACACGTCTACTTACAGACACACAAATCAACTTACAGTCACACAAATCTACTTACAGACACACAAATCAACTTACAGCCACACATGTCTACTTACAGTCACACACGTCTACTTACAGCCACACACGTCTACTTACAGCCACACACGTCTACTTACTGCCACACAAATGTTGTATTTGAGGACTAGATGATCCATTATGCTGGCATACAGCTTCATGCTTGACCACAACAGCTCGTTTTTTGGACTGCTTGTACTGTACACAATAGGGGCCCGCACTTGGATAACTACCACTGGCAGACCTGAAATACAACTAGACTAATATTTAATCAGGCTTTTTCCCTATTAAATTCTCAGTTTGTTCTACTTGTTGAACTTTGTGAGTTATGGGTTTATCATCCAACATCTTTATGGTGCAAACATTCTGACAAAGTTTGGCGAGTCATATATCTTGTACTTTAATGAGGTTGGCTGGGAAAGGATGTAGTGCTAAGATTTTTTTAAATTCATATTTAAAGCTTCTTTGGTATAATTTAGATTCAAAATTATCAAAAAAAGGCTAGGTCACCACACTTTTTTTCCCACTAGACGTCATTGAATAAGGCACATATTTCTAACTTCAAAATTTCACTAAAAAGAGGAAAAATATTGTCATTGAACATTTTCACAATTGTTTTCATAACATTAAGTTTATTGAAAAGCAACAATTAATTTTCGATTGCATATATACGAGGGGCATCCCAGAAATATTGAGACTTTTGCTTTAACATTTTTATTATCTATTCATTTAAAAAGATATTTGGCACCAATGCAGTTTCATATATTATCTTCTATTTCCGAAAGTGACAGTATTACTGATGGCACGAAACACAAGTTTTGTCGTCACTATAGCAACCATGTAATGCTGACGCGGGGAGGGTCTAAACGGTCTCTTGAGTTGCTTAAGAATCAGTGATATTACCAGTGAATATAGACGTCAAATTTGGCGAGCTTTAGTGTGTGTGTTAGGCGACGTCTCAAGCACACGCTGAGTAAAATTTGACGTCATATCCGTTTCCGTTAGTAAACAGTCGGTAAACAATGAGTAGCAGCAAACTTAAAGATCCGAAGAAAATGACGTCAACAGATCCGCATAAAAGTCACGCAGTAATCAAATGTTGTTGTGAACTTGGGCAGACACCTACCCAAACATTGAAAATAATTAACCGATCGTCTATAAAGTCAACTGTATCTCGTCCACTCGTGTTCAGGTGGCACAAGCGTTTTAGTGAAGGACGTGCATCGTTACAAAATGATGAAAAGAGTTGAACGTGTTTGACGTCATTGTTGCAGTTCACGACGTCGTGACGTGGCTATGACCGTCCCCGCTTCAGCATAGTACTCCTTGCACAGATGTGAATATTTTCAACATTATTTGTACAATTATCATGATTCTTGGTAATCTGGTGCACAAAAGATGAAACTATATTTCTTGGGTTTTTTAATGTTGTATTCCCAACGACCTTTGAATAAGAGCAAAAGTCTCAATACTTTTGGGATGCCCCTCGTACATATCTTTCAAATCATACAAAAACAATTGTAATCCTCATTCGTCTTTTTACTTTAAAAAGCAAACATATATGGACCGTACCCCACCCACTTTTGTTTTTACCGAAAAATTAATTCCAGATAACAAAAACTATGTTCTAATGATCAACTTTTTTTAAAACTTGTATATGTCAAGGTCCTATGACATTTCTTTCAAAACAAGTAAAAAAATATATAGGTCACCAGGCTTCTAATGATTTTTTATTAAAAATTCTTTAAATTACACCCATTTTGGAGTTATTTTGACATTTTCAATGTAAAATACTGTACACACAATATTGACATGGAGATCGAAAATAAAATTAGCTCAGTATCTACTTTTATATAATTAGGTATTCCACTAATGAAAAACAAAAATCTGATTTATTCTATAGCAAAAGGATAAATTCTACTCAGAGCTACCCATACCCACTATTTTGTTGACAACACAAAATGATCACAAATGATGGAAAAAATATGGAAAAAAAAAAATTTGCTTAAAATTTGTTATGTTATCATCTTAAATCCTACATTATATCCATATCTACTAGAATGGAAAACAAGAGGCCCAAGAGGGCCTGTGGACGCTCTACTGGCTAATATGGCTCTCATGACATCAATGAAGCGACTGACTATCGTCTTAAAGAGGCAAAATATAGCATTTTTAACTAAATCAAGAGCCATAACTCCGCCATTACTGGTCCGCTCTGGCTGGTTTTCCAAGTTGGCCAGTAGAGAAAATAAAAATTAAAAAAATTAAAAAAAGTAAAAAAAAAAAAAATAAAAAAAAAAAAGTAAAAAAAAAAAGTAAAAAAAAAAAAAAGTAAAAAAAAAAAAGTAAAAAAAATAATATATAAAACAAATAAAAAAATAAAATAAAAAAATAAAATTAAAAAATTTAAAACAAGCATTTATGTAAAACTGTGACCCCGTTGCGGGTCCAGATGCGGTCACCATTTGAACAAAACTGGTAAAGGACCAACAGCAAAATATTAAATCTCTGGCTCTTGCAGTTTCAGAGAAGAAGATTTTTTAAGTTTTTCCCTATACATGTCTATGTAAAACATGTGACCCTTGGGGCGGGGCCAAATGTGACCCCAGGGTCATCATTTGAACAAACTTGTTAAAGGACCATAAGCTTATAATAAATGTAAAATATCAAACCTCTGGCTCTTGTAGTTTCCGAGAAGATTTTTTAAAAAAAAATCCTATATAAGTCTATGTAAAACTGTGACCCTCGGGCGGGCACAAATTTGACCCCAGGGTCACCATTTGAACAAATTTAGTAGAGGACCATAAACTGATGCTACATGTAATACATGAGAGCTCTGTGCCATGTGGTTCCAGAGAAGAAGATTTTTTTCAGTTTTTCCCTATACAAGCCTATGTAAAGCTGTGACCCCCGGGGTGGGGCCAAATGTGACCCCTGGGTCACCATTTGAACAAACTTGGTAGAGGACCACAAGCTTATAGCAAATGCAAAATATTAAACATCTGGCTCTTGCAGTTTCAGAGAAGAAGATTTTTTAAGTTTTTCCCTATACATGTCTATATAAAACATGTGACCATTGGGGCGGGGCCAAATGTGAACCCAGGGTCACCATTTGAACAAACTTGGTAAAAGACCATAAGCTTATAGTAAATGCAAAATATCAAACCTCTGGCTGTTGTAGTTTCCGAGAAGAAGATTTTTAAAAAAAAAAATCTATATAAGTCTATGTAAAACTGTGACCCCAGGGCGGGGACAAATTTGACACCAGGGTCACCATTTGAACAATCTTAGTAGAGGACCATAAGCTGATGCTACATGTAATACATGAGAGCTCTGTGCCTTGTGGTTTCAGAGAAGAAGATTTTTTAAATTTTTTCCTATTATGTCTATATGAAAAACATGCAAAACCTCAATATACAAACATTGGACCCCCGGGGCACGGCCATTTTTGACCCCGGGGACTTTATTTGAACAAACTTGATAATCTAGGCGTTGGCGATCATTTTAAAAGAAAAACTGTTGAAATCTGTCCAGCGATTTTGGAGAAGAAGATTTTTTAAGGTTTCGACCATATATGGTAATGGCAGCCATCTTGGATGTAGCGCTGACCTAATTTTAACAAATCTAAAAAGCATTCAACTAAGGATCATCCATGTGAAGTTTGGTTAAAATTAGCCAAGCGGTTTCTGAGGAGAAGTCGTTTGAAGAAAAGTTAACGGACGACAGACGGACGACAGACAGACGACAGAAGGACGACGGACAACACAGCATCCCATAAGCTCTGCTGGCCCTTGGCCAGTTGAGCTAAAAATGAAACAATTCTGTTGTCAAATAAAACTATGATTTAAAAAATAAAATGTTTAGACTTGAAGATGTCAAAACTTGCCCAGCCAACATCCTTAAGTCAAATTAGTAAACACGCTTAAACTCACTTATTTTACAGTATGCATTTATTCTCTCATTGTTAAATCATCAATGAATTTCCAACAATCCTGGTTTTCTTCAGTGTGTCCTCGAGCAAGACATAAACCAGGAGGACCCATATATCAGAGTTTATGGTTAGAGAGATATAGGAATCTATTTGGCATAAGTAAGTGTAGGGTATTGTTTCTGGCTTCTTATGTTTTATTCTCTTACCTCTGGGACAGCTCTCAACAATCCAAGATGATGTATTGATGTGCCATTACAAAAAAACTCAGTTCTTGGGTAGTAACTAGGCGAAATTTTGGCCTTAACAGTTAAATATTCTCATATCTGTATACTTACTGGGTGATATTAATAACTACTGTTCAACCATTTATGTAGCAATATGAAGAAAATTGCGGAAATAATATTTTACCATCATATTCCTTGATCTTTTCTATCAATATTGTCACAGAACCTTTCTGTATGACTACGCCTTGTTTCCATACCAACATCTGACCACCAAGCTTGAATGCATGTCTGCAAAAGTTCACAAAATCCATAAAAACTGTAACCATAAATACGTTTACTAAAGTACCGGTAGCTTTTTTTTAACAATACAAGGTTTTCTGTCTAGTGCTTTATAATTTTAAAGAGCAGGTTCATTTGAATTGTGTTTTACTTCATTTTTAGCACATAAAATTCCATATACGATGGTCAATTATTTGTGGTGGAGGCAGACCACCCATTTATTTTTCGGTAGAACCAGTTCTGAATACCTCCCGCTATCCGTAAGAATCGACACTTTCTCGCAGGAAGTCTCCATTAGAAATGTAAACATTTAAGAAACATAAAGATCTTCAACAGGTGTGCAACGGGGACCCTCCCCACCACCACCCCCACCCCACATCTCTAAATCTGCAAAGTTATAAAATGTATAGGTTTTTCCTAAAAAATGGAATTGTGCCCTCGGGTAAAGAAAGAAATATCAGCGGTCTCCACTCCACTCCACTTCCTTTCCAAAATTAGTCAAAAACGTATCTACAAGGCCCATGTTGAAGACGCTTTTCTGGTTAATGTGGCTCTTATGTATGAGATTCTTATTTACCATGAAACATTGAAATTTGCAATACTGTACAAGAGAAGAAGTGTTGTTTTTATTTTTTCTATTTCCCTTGATGTTCCATTCTTTGTCCCTTTGTAATTACCTTTGTAAAAGTGTATATCAGCTTGTTTATACTTTAGAAACTGAGCAATATTAGATAATGACCGGTAATAGGAAAATAGAAATGAGCACATAACGAAGGACCAAAGCTCATATAGGTATGTATTTATGTATGGGGTTTAATGGGGTAGCAGTGAGCTCATTAAGCTCAACTTTATATTGCTGCCACACTGGAATACCACGCACGATACATCACCCAGTCACGTTATACTGACACCGGACCAACCAGTCACAGAACTACCCTTTACATGCTGAGTGTCAAGCAAGGGAGTTACTAGTATAATTTTTATGAGGTCTTTGGTGTGACTGAACCCATGACCTCCCGCCCGCATGCGAGCCGAACGCTTTACCATAAAGTCCCCACCACGGTTCCTATTGCCAAACTCATGAAACATCTTTATCGTACAAAAATTCTTACCAGTTTTGGTTTCAGGTGCTACTCCTAGTATATAACTTTTATTGTGCTTACCGCAGGAGATTGGGAAAAAATGACTGTGGTAGTCCTGGATCACAGAAAAAATACTTGTCACCCTGCGACATCTTCAATGGTGTCTCTATCGGCCAGAAATGTTCCTGAAATAGAAGATATTTATACAATTACAAAGTTCTATGTTAAAACATTTATATTTGCAGTACTTAATAGTAAACATTTGGACCACTTTAATTTAAAAGGCATGTTCATCTACATTTCTGAATACCATGAATGTCGGTTATGTACAGTCTGATCTGAAAGACTAGTCAGGTAGGAAATAGTCTGATCTGAACGACTAGTCAGGTAGGAAATACTAACAGGCTGATCTGAAAGATTAGTCAGGTAGGAAATACTCACAGGCTGATCTGAAAGACTAGTCAGGTAGGAAATACTCACAGGCTGATCTGAAAGACTAGTCAGGTAGGAAATACTCATAGGCTGATCTAAAAGACTAGTCAGGTAGGAAATACTCACAGGCTGATCTGAAAGACTAGTCAGGTAGGAAATACTCAGTCTGATCTGAAAGACTAGTCAGATAGAAAATACTCAGTCACAGTCTGATCTGAAAAACTAGTCAGTAGGAAATCTGAAAGACTAGTCAGATAGGAAATACTCACAGTCTGATCTGAATGACTAGTCAGGTAGGAAATACTCACAGTCTGATCTGAACGACTAGTCAGGTTGAAAATACTCACAGTCTGATCTGAAAGACTTGTCAGGTAGGAAATACAGTCTGATCTGAAAGACTAGTCAGGTAAGAAATACTCACAGTCTGATCTGAAAGACTAGTCAGGTAGGAAATACTCAGTCTGATCTGAAAGACTAGTCAGGTAGGAAATACTCAGTCTGATCTGAAAGACTAGTCAGGTAGGAAATACTCTGTCTGATCTGAAAGACTAGTCAGGTAGGAAATACTCTCAGTCTGATCTGAAAGACTAGTCAGGTAGGAAATACTCTCAGTCTGATCTTAAAGACTAGTCTGGTAGGAAATACTTAAATGTATTTCAGAAATTTAATATACAAATGAAAAGGCCAGGGTGTGGATCGAATTCATTTTATTATTTTAAATCACTAAGCTATCGTGCCACCTCAATATTAAGAACATGACACGCCTTTTATATTAGACCAGAGCTCTATGTGGATGAGGGTTAACGCAATTTTCTTAAATAGAATAACATGATAGGTCTACTATGACAAACTTACCAATGGTACGGAGGGCTTGTCTGGAAAGTCTTTATACAAAACATACACAAATGACACATCCTTTATACTTGACCAAGGGTCTATGGCAAACTTACCAATGGTACGGAGGGCTTGTCTGGTAAGTCTTTATACAAAACATACACAAATGACACATCCTTTATACTTGACCAAGGGTCTATGGCAAACTTACCAATGGTACGGAGGGCTTGTCTGGTAAGTCTTTATACAAAACATACACAAATGACACATCCTTTATACTTGACCAAGGGTCTATGGCAAACTTACCAATGGTACGGAGGGCTTGTCTGGAAAGTCTTTATACAAAACATACACAAATGACACATCCTTTATACTTGACCAAGGGTCTATGGCAAACTTACCAATGGTACGGAGGGCTTGTCTGGTAAGTCTTTATACAAAACATACACAAATGACACATCCTTTATACTTGACCAAGGGTCTATGGCAAACTTGAACAAACAGCCATGCTTCTCCAACAGTCTCAGCACCAACAGCTGCAAATATAACAGATTTAGAGATAAGTTATGAATTTAGTATAAATCTGATATTTTCTCCAAAGTCTTTACCGTTACTCATATTAACATGACACAGCAAGCTTCAATTCATTGATAAACATGCTTCCCCACATTGACACAACTGATAAACAAACTTGATGAACAAATCAAGGGGCCATAACTCTGATGTTACTTACCTGGCACAGACGGATACAACAGATCCAAACTTTCACTGATATCACCAATCTGCCCAAGTTTGGTAAAGATCACATAGAAAATGAAGATGAAAAAGTAATGAAAAATACAGAAATGTTGGGGACCCAAATATACTTCCAATAACTGGAATTCAAATAATCAGTACTGTAGTGAATAACTATATTACTATAAAAGTCTATGTAAAACATATAACACCTGTGACAAGACCAAATTGGATAGAAGGCCATAAGCTAATGGCACAAGCAATGTATGAAACGTCTATGCCTTGGTTCACCATTTGAACAAACTAAGTAGAAGACCAAAAACTTATGCTAGGTGCAAAATATTAGATCTCTAGATCCAGCAGAAGAGAATAGTTTATAGATTAGTTAATAAGATTTCCTTATATAACTCTATATAGATTTCCTTTGTTCCCCTACCCGAGCCGATTTAAATTTGACCACAGGGTCACCATTGGAAAAATGTTGGCAGAGGATCATAAGCTAATGCTATATGCAAAATATGGGAGCCCTATGCTTGTAGTTTCAGAGAAGAAGATTTTTCAATATGTTCCACCATTATTTTCTATTATTTAGCACGTTTAGCTATGTGAATCCTCCATATTCAAACTTTGGAGCCCCCATTTTTTACTTCATTTGAACAAAACTGACAGTCTAGCTGCACCAACCTTTCCTTCATAACAATTGTCGAAATTTGTCTAGTGTTTCTTGAGTTTTTAAAAAGTTTTGGCTGTTTTTATTAATGGTGGATATTTTGTTGACCTAATTTTAACAAGAGGCCCACGAGGACACTCTACTGGCTAAAACAAGATTGTCGTCATAAGATTCCCATCAGTACTTCTTTCAAAACATTGCAAAAAATACCCACAAAACAACAACACCCACAACAGAAACTAATAAACCCTTGACCCATGCTAACAATTTAACAAGCGGCCCTAGTTCTCATTTGGTATGGTTATTTAGGGACTCGAGGCACAACAATTGTATAAAATAGGTTTTGAACACATTTCATATAATTGTTGTGCCTCGAGTCCCTAAATAATCATTACCTGGTCCCACTTTAATTCCATTAATCGATGGACCAAAAATCCTTCAACCGGAACAAGACAATGATATATGCAAGTTTCGTTGAAAGCCGAATGGCGGTTGAGGAGAACTAGTCCAGACAAAGTCTGTGTATTAAAACGTCTTAAAGAGACACAACTCCACCAAACATCATTTAACCGGAACACGACAATGATATGCGCAACTAGGCTTTCTACTGATCTTTCCTGATAAAGTTTCCCTGAAATCCGACCAGAGGTTCAGGAAAACTTGTCAGGATAAGGTTTGTGTATAAGGGGCCATAACTCTTGTCAAAAATCATTAAACCAGAACATGGCAATGACTTGCGCAACTAGGCTTGGTACTGATCATTCTTGCCAAGTTTCGTTACCAAGAAATCCAGCCTGTGGTACAGGAGAGCTAGTCTGTACAAAGTTAGAGTATTAAAAACTTTAAAGGGCCATAACTCTGCCAAAAATCATTCAACTGGAACACAGTGAAGACATGCACAACTAGGCTTGGTACTGATCATCCTTGCCAAGTTTCGTTGAAATTCGGCCACGGGTTCAGCAGCACTAGTCCGGATAAGGTTTATGTATTAACACCTGTAAAGGGCCACAACTCCCGACAAATATCTTTCAACCAGAACACGGTGATGATATGCACAACTAGGTTTGTTACTGATCATCCCTGCAACGTTTCTCTGAAATCCGGTCAAGGGTTCAGGAGAACTAGTCCAGGTAAAGTTTGTGTAGTAAAACCTTTAAAGGGCCATAACTCTGCCAAAAATCATTCAACCGGAACACGGTGATGATATGCATAACTATATTTGGTACTGATCATCCATGCAAAGTTTCATTAAAATCCGGCCAAATATAGGGCCTATCGTCTTAAATAGAGCATTTTTAACTAAATCAAGGGCCGTAACTCTGGTGTTACTTATACGATTTAGCAGGTTTTCAAATTTGCCTGAGCTCATTGATTTTACCAATCTGGGTAAAGTTTGTAAAAGAGCCAATGCAAAATGAAGGCCTTGTCGTGTTAACGAGGCCAAATTATAGCATATTTCAGAAACCTTACATTGATCTGTGCAAGTTTGGTAAAGCTCCAATAATAAATGAAGTGTTCACAAGGCAGAATATGGTGTTTTTCAGCAAATCAAGGGCCAGAACTCCAGTTAAACTAATCCCATTTGGCTGTTTTTTAAACTTGTCCGAGCTTCCATCGATATTAACAATCTGGCAAATTTGGTAAAGATCAAACAATAAATGAAGGTGCTAGAGTGTAAACATTGCAAGGCTTAATATAGCAGTTTTCATCAAAACAAGGGCCATAACTCTGGTGTTTACTAATCCGATCTGGCTGTTTTTCGAATTCACCTGAGCTTTGATATAAATACACTGGTAAAGTTTCGTAAAGATCAAATACAAAATAAAGGTGCTAGAATGTAAACAAGGCTTAACGTGGCATTTTACAGCAAAACAAGGGCCATAACTCTGGTGTTACTGATCTGATCTGGCTGTTTTTTAAACTCATCCAAGCTTTCATTGATATAAAGACACTGGTAAAGTTTCATAAATATCCAATTTATAATGAAGTCCCTATCGAGTAAACAAAACAAAAGTTAACGGACGACGGACGAACAACGGACAACTCGCCATCGCAGAAGCTATACTGGCTGAAGCTAACAAGCTGAAAAGCATTAGTCCATAAAAGTTTAGTTAAAATCAGCAAAACTGATTAAGATGATGCTGATTAGGCAAATATTTAGACAGCGGAGATGACATACAAAGAGTGATCACAAAAGTTCATGTTTGGGCCTCAAGCTTAGGCAATAAACAACTCTGACATACTATTTGCTCTTTAGAGGTGCCTGTCCATGTTTTCATCAAATCCTCAAACGTCCAACATGGAATCTGGTTTCCAAGGCAACGGAGGTCACATGACCTTGGGGCAGACTCACACATGAGTTTATGTATGACGTCTGCTAAGAATGAGAAATCTGTGATTACCGGCTGCTCTTCCATGATTGGGTAGTATAGGGCGTGTCCCTGGAAAATAGAGAAAGCAAAATCTCTATATATATATATCATAAATAGATTCGAATCAGACAGAGTAATTAACCTTTGCACTATCATTTCCATCAACAAATGTACCAACTCTGGATATTAAAGTTAATATCCTTTTTGCCATTAGTGAAAGTTTTGAGTTTCTTGTGTGAAAATATAGTAGCTACTGTATTTCTTTTCATACGGTAAGTTGATTCCACTATGTGGCACCAGCAACCCCAAGGACTCCATTTCACCAACAGATGACCACAATGTTTTGTAAAATTATGCCAGTTATATATATCTACCCTACATGTAAAACCACATAGTTCTCCCCCATTCTACCATCTCCAATTTACAACAGTTCAGGTAACTCTGAATAACTCTGGATATAAACAAGTGTGGGCATGCACAGCAGATGATTTATATACGTCTTTAGGGTCATGATTCTGGAAGCACCCTGTTATACTTACCCACAATGCAGCATATGACATTACTTTTGACATCTGAGCATGTCCATTTTCTATGGAGAGTCCCTTCATGATCTTGTCTGTGTTGCAGACATCATCCAGCTTGGTGGGGCCGAATGGTGACTTCTGAAGGCTGCTACTGTAGTTCAACACCTGACGATTATAAAATATATGTCAGTTCGAGCAAAAAAAAAGCTGACATCTAGTATAGAAGTTCGGCCAAATGGTGACTTCATGAGGCTACTACAAAGTTCTACATCTTACATCTGACACATGCAAAGATATGTCAGTTTGAGCGAGAAAAATCAAACATCTACGATAGAGATTTGGCCAAGTGATGACCAAATTATCTCTCAAACTTTTCCATTCAGCTTGGTGTGAAATCAGAATTGCCTCGATAATATCCAGAACTGTTACAAACGAGGAATAAAAAATCGACAAGGCAGTTCCATTGTTCTTATACGGATAAGACAGAAGCAACATGCAATGTCAACAAATGAAACGTACAACCTCATCATATGACATCTATATAAATAGGAAGTTACATTAATAAATGTAAGTTATATAAACAGAATCTCACATTAGTGCTTATTTAATGCTGAATTAATTACTCATTGAATAAAACTTATATTAGGCTCAGCACAGCCTCGCTTCATATTTTAATTATGTCCAACTCGTCTAATGAATTCCATATCAAAGAGGCACCAGGGTTCAATCTAGGCCTCGATTTTAGGGAGAAGTCACTTCTCCCTCCAAAGAAAATAGAGAGAAGTGACCAAATAATAGGGAGAAGTGAGGGAGACACGATCTTTTAAATTAAGCGCGCAATCGGTTATTGTTAATTATTAACTGATATACATGTATACACCCTATTGGTTATAACCTTTTTGATTATTTCAGAGCATGCTAGCTGTTTCAAATTAAATGTGCAGTTTATTAATTTTATTCACACTCACAGGCACTCTTTACTGATATATACTGTAACTATAGAAGAAAGGATTGAGAGATGAATTAATATAAATATATTGCGGTATCTTTATTTATTCATCTTTCTATCAGTATGGAGTTCTATGTAAATATGATTCTCAAACTTCTTCCTAAAAGGCTTATTCCTCATTAAGACCTATAAGTCCAATTTATGTGTTTTGTTTCCCAATTTGTATTAGCTAAAAACAATATTTATTAAAAATAAAAAGTTTTTCCTCCATCCGAACTTGTGTACCTATCCGAACTACTATGACACTGCACTTTTCCGGAAGTAAAAAATTGCCGAAAATTCAGTAGAAATGTCATATATTATTAACTCTTTTTCATGCATTAATTTGTTTGGAATGCCAAAAGGTCCGTTTTATCAAACAATTAAGAAAACACAACTCTAATCATTATTCGGTGTATCATTTAATCACCTCATGTAAATTAACTTCAAACTGTTGTTTCGATCACGTTTTCAACACGCACTTGTCTAACTGTAACTGTAACGGAACCTACGATTGGTCAATTGTTCAGCTATACGCAATCTCATTGGATAAGGCGTGTGTATTCCCTGTAGAGTCTAATTTGTAAACAAAAAATGGCGAGGTGCGAAAATTGCCTCGGGGGATATCATAGTTGTAGGAAAGTATGCTCCCCGCCAGGTTTCTGCTGTGATCGAACAAAGCAATTAGCATAATCCCTTCCCAGAGATGTCTACGCCTGTCCTGAGACATAAACAACAGGTCAGTTAAAGGACTGGTTACACTTCGCTTGAGGGCGGAAAAGAAGCAAAGTGGTCAATCTGAAGGCGACTTTAACTTCTCCGTCGGCTAAAAAAAAGCGAAGTCACGGAGGAAAAAGCGACAAAGTCGCTCGTGGCGCCCTCCAGAATGAACACTGAGGCACTAATGTAGGATCAGCTATATGTAGGTCAATATTGTTCTACCCACATTTCAAGTTGAAAGTTAATATAAACAAACATAAATTGTGTGATAGACTGAAAATAGTATATAACAGTTAGAGTTCAAATGTCCCACCTCTTCCCCTTGCAAGGTCTCCCTGTTCCAGGGAAAATGAGCTTCATCTGCTTCTACAATGTCTGCCAGAAACTGCAGGTCCGCAGCTTTCACGGCCTTACTCTGTCCAACTTTCTGAAACATATGTCATAATGTTTATAAACAGTGTATAACCCAGAACCATATGTACAGGATATATTATAATATTATAAATAGGATCCTACATGTCCTATGGTGAGGGTTTATTTATTATTGAATTTATTAAATGAGTTTGCAACTAGAACTGAAGGTGCTGAATACCCTCGCATTTTGATAAGTTGTTATGTGTATATGAAGTTTGCGAATACCTCATTCTAATTTGTTTGAGGCATGCAAGTAATATTAAATAATGTGTTAAACTACGCGACGTAACGCGACACGATGTAAGGCGAAGGGATGTTATGGACAACATCATTCCCATACGGCACCCGCTTCCTTTGTGAAAGCGGGGGTATTTAAATATCACCAATGAGTTTAATAAATTCAATAAAAAAATCGAGATTTTATTTATCCTATTTGTTACTCATATGTCATATAATGTCAGCCTTCACTGAAGTGAAACTACTCATAATAGTCATATAATGTCAGCCTTCACTGAAGTGAAACTACTCATAATAGTCATATAATGTCAGCCTTCACTGAAGTGAAACTACTCATAATAGTCATATAATGTCAGCCTTCACTGAAGTGAAACTACTCATAATAGTTATATAATGTCAGCCTTCACTGAAGTGAAACTACTCATAATAGTCATATAATGTCAGCCTTCACTGAAGTGAAACTACTCATAATAGTTATATAATGTCAGCCTTCACTGAAGTGAAACTACTCATAATAGTCATATAATGTCAGCCTTCACTGAAGTGAAACTACTCATAATAGTCATATAATGTCAGACTTCACTGAAGTGAAACTACTCATAATAGTCATAGAATGTCAGACTTCACTGAAGTGAAACTACTCATAATAGTCATATAATGTCAGCCTTCACTGAAGTGAAACTACTCATAATAGTCATATAATGTCAGACTTCACTGAAGTAAAACTACTCATAATAGTTATATAATGTCAGCCTTCACTGAAGTGAAACTACTCATAATAGTCATATAATGTCAGCCTTCACTGAAGTGAAACTACTCATAATAGTCATATAATGTCAGCCTTCACTGAAGTGAAACTACTCATAATAGTCATATAATGTCAGACTTCACTGAAGTGAAACTACTCATAATAGTTATATAATGTCAGCCTTCACTGAAGTGAAACTACTCATAATAGTCATATAATGTCAGCCTTCACTGAAGTGAAACTACTCATAATAGTCATATAATGTCAGACTTCACTGAAGTGAAACTACTCATAATAGTCATATAATGTCAGCCTTCACTGAAGTGAAACTACTCATAATAGTTATATAATGTCAGCCTTCACTGAAGTGAAACTACTCATAATAGTCATATAATGTCAGCCTCCACTTAAGCAGCCTTCACTGAAGTGAAACTACTCATAATAGCCATATAATGTCAGCCTCCACTTAAGCAGCCTTCACTAAAGTGAAACTACTCATAATAGCCATATAATGTCAGCCTTCACTGAAGTGAAACTTCTCATAATAGCCATATAATGTCAGCCTTCACTGAAGTGAAACTACTCATAATAGTCATATAATGTCAGCCTTCACTGAAATGAAACTACTCATAATAGTCATATAATGTCAGCCTCCACTTAAGCAGCCTTCACTGAAGTGAAACTACTCATAATAGCCATATAATGTCAGCCTTCACTGAAGTGAAACTTCTCATAATAGCCATATAATGTCAGCCTTCACTGAAGTGAAACTACTCATAATAGTCATATAATGTCAGCCTTCACTGAAATGAAACTACTCATAATAGTCATATAATGTCAGCCTTCACTGAAGTGAAACTACTCATAATAGTCATATAATGTCACCCTTCACTGAAGTGAAACTACTCATAATAGTCATATAATGTCACCCTTCACTGAAGTGAAACTACTCATAATAGTTATATAATGTTAGACTTCACTGAAGTGAAACTACTCATAATAGTTATATAATGTCAGCCTTCACTGAAGTGAAACTACTCATAATAGTCATATAATGTCAGCCTTCACTGAAGTGAAACTACTCATAATAGTCATATAATGTCACCCTTCACTGAAGTGAAACTACTCATAATAGTCATATAATGTCAGCCTTCACTGAAGTGAAACTACTCATAATAGCCATATAATGTCAGACTTCACTGAAGTGAAACTACTCATAATAGTCATATAATGTCAGCCTTCACTGAAGTGAAACTACTCATAATAGTCATATAATGTCAGCCTTCACTGAAGTGAAACCACTCATAATAGTCATATAATGTCAGACTTCACTGAAGTGAAACTACTCATAATAGTCATATAATGTCAGCCTTCACTGAAGTGAAACTACTCATAATAGTCATATAATGTCAGCCTTCACTGAAGTGAAACCACTCATAATAGTCATATAATGTCAGACTTCACTGAAGTGAAACTACTCATAATAGTTATATAATGTCAGCCTTCACTGAAGTGAAACTACTCATAATAGTCATATAATGTCAGCCTTCACTGAAGTGAAACTACTCATAATAGTCATATAATGTCAGACTTCACTGAAGTGAAACTACTCATAATAGTCATATAATGTCAGCCTTCATTGAAGTGAAACTACTCATGATAGTCATATAATGTCAGCCTTCACTGAAGTGAAACTACTAATAATAGTCATATAATGTCAGACTTCACTGAAGTTAAACTACTCATAATAGTTATATAATGTCAGCCTTCACTGAAGTGAAACTTCTCATAATAGTCATATAATGTAAGCATTCACTGAAGTGGAACTACTCATAATAGTCATATAATGTCAGCCTTTACTGAAGTGAAACTAGTGGATTATAGAATACAGACTCATGATAGTCATATAATGTCACCCTTAAATGAAGTGAAACTATTCATAATAGTCATATAATGTCAGCCTTCACTGAAGTGAAACTACTCATAATAGTCATATAATGTCAGCCTTCACTGAAGTGAAACTGCTCATAATAGTCGTATAATGTCAGCCTTCACTGAATTGAAACTACTCATAATAGTCATATAATGTCAGCCTTCACTGAAGTGAAACTACTCATAATAGTCATATAATGTCAGCCTTCACTGAGGTGAAACTAGTGGATTATAGAATACAGACTCATAATAGTCATATAATGTCAGCCTTCATTGAAGTGAAACTACTCATGATAGTCATATAATGTCAGCCTTCACTGAAGTGAAACTACTCATGATAGTCATATAATGTCAGCCTTAATTGAAGTGAAACTATTCATAATAGTCATATAATGTCAGCCTTCACTGAAGTCAAACTACTCATAATAGTCATATAATGTCACCCTTCACTGAAGTGAAACTACTCATAATAGTCATATAATGTCAGCCTTCATTGAAGTGAAACTATTCATAATAGTCATATAATGTCAGCCTTCACTGAAGTGAAACTACTCATAATAGTCATTTAATGTCATCCTTCATTGAAGTGAAACTACTCATAATAGTCATATAATGTCAGCCTTCACTGAAGTGAAACTACTCATGATAGTCATATAATGTCAGCCTTAATTGAAGTGAAACTATTCATAATAGTCATATAATGTCAGCCTTCACTGAAGTGAAACTACTCATAATAGTCATATAATGTCAGACTTCACTGAAGTGAAACTACTCATAATAGTCATATAATGTCAGCCTTCTCTGAAGTGAAACTACTCATAATAGTCGTATAATGTCAGCCTTCACTGAATTGAAACTACTCATAATAGTCATATAATGTCAGCCTTCACTGAAGTGAAACTACTCATAATAGTCATATAATGTCAGCCTTCACTGAAGTGAAACTACTCATAATAGTCATATAATGTCAGCCTTCACTGAAGTGAAACTACTCATAATAGTCATATAATGTCAGCCTTCATTGAAGTGAAACTATTCATAATAGTCATATAATGTCAGCTTTCACTGAAGTGAAACTACTCATAATAGTCATATAATGTCAGCCTTCATTGAAGTGAAACTACTCATAATAGTCGTATAATGTCAGCCTTCACTGAAGTGAAACTACTCATGATAGTCATATAATGTCAGCCTTAATTGAAGTGAAACTATTCATAATAGTCATATAATGTCAGCCTTCACTGAAGTGAAACTACTCATAATAGTCATATAATGTCAGCCTTCACTGAAGTGAAACAACTCATAATAGTCATATAATGTCAGCCTTCATTGAAGTGAAACTACTCATAATAGTCATATAATGTCAGCCTTCACTGAAGTGAAACTACTCATGATAGTCATATAATGTCAGCCTTAATTGAAGTGAAACTATTCATAAAAGTCATATAATGTCAGCCTTCACTGAAGTGAAACTACTCATTATAGTCATATAATGTCAGCCTTCACTGAAGTGAAACTACTCATAATAGTCATATAATGTCAGACTTCACTGAAGTGAAACTACTCATAATAGTCGTATAATGTCAGCCTTCACTGAATTGAAACTACTCATAATAGTCGTATAATGTCAGCCTTCACTGAAGTGAAACTACTCATAATAGTCATATAATGTCAGCCTTCACTGAAGTGAAACTACTCATAATAGTCGTATAATGTCAGACTTCACTGAAGTGAAACTACTCATAATAGTCGTATAATGTCAGCCTTCACTGAATTGAAACTACTCATAATAGTCGTATAATGTCAGCCTTCACTGAATTGAAACTACTCATAATAGTCATATAATGTCAGCCTTCACTGAAGTGAAACTACTCATAATAGTCATATAATGTCAGCCTTCACTGAAGTGAAACTACTCATAATAGTCATATAATGTCAGCCTTCACTGAAGTGAAACTACTCATAAAAGTCATATAATGTCAGCCTTCATTGAAGTGAAACTATTCATAATAGTCATATAATGTCAGCTTTCACTGAAGTGAAACTACTCATAATAGTCATATAATGTCAGCCTTCATTGAAGTGAAACTACTCATAATAGTCATATAATGTCAGCCTTCACTGAAGTGAAACTACTCATGATAGTCATATAATGTCAGCCTTAATTGAAGTGAAACTATTCATAATAGTCATATAATGTCAGCCTTCACTGAAGTGAAACTACTCATAATAGTCATACAATGTCAGACTTCACTGAAGTGAAACTACTCATAATAGTAATATAATGTCAGCCTTCACTGAAGTGAAACTACTCATAATAGTCGTATAATGTCAGCCTTCACTGAAGTGAAACTACTCATATAATGTCAGCCTTCACTGAAGTGAAACTACTCATAATAGTCATATAATGTCAGCCTTCATTGAAGTGAAACTACTCATAATAGTCATATAATGTCAGCCTTCACTGAAGTGAAACTACTCATAATAGTCATATAATGTCAGCCTTCACTGAAGTGAAACTACTCATAATAGTCATATAATGTCAGCCTTCACTGAAATGAAACTACTCATAATAGTCATCCTTCACTGAAGTGAAACTACTCATAATAGTCATATAATGTCAGCCTTCATTGAAGTGAAACTACTCATGATAGTCATATAATGTCAGCCTTCACTGAAGTGAAACTACTAATAATAGCCATATAATGTCAGCCTTCACTGAAATGAAACTACTCATAATAGTCATATAATGTCAGCCTTCACTGAAGTGAAACTACTAATTATAGTCATATAATGTCAGCCGTCACTGAAGTGAAACTACTCATAATAGTCATATAATGTCAGACTTCATTGAAGTGAAACTACTCATAATAGTCATATAATGTCAGCCTTCACTGAAATGAAACTACTCATAATAGTCATATAATGTCAGCCTTCACTGAAGTGAAACTACTAATAATAGTCATATAATGTCAGCCGTCACTGAAGTGAAACTACTCATAATAGTCATATAATGTCAGACTTCATTGAAGTGAAACTACTCATAATAGTCATATAATGTCAGCCTTCACTGAAATGAAACTACTCATAATAGTCATATAATGTCAGCCTTCACTGAAGTGAAACTACTAATAATAGTCATATAATGTCAGCCGTCACTGAAGTGAAACTACTCATAATAGTCATATAATGTCAGCCTTCACTGAAGTGAAACTACTAATAATAGTCATATAATGTCAGCCTTCACTGAAGTGAAACTACTAATAATAGTCATATAATGTCAGCCTTCACTGAAGTGAAACTACTCATAATAGTCATATAATGTCAGCCTTCACTGAAGTGAAACTACTCATAATAGTCATATAATGTCAGCCTTCACTGAAGTGAAACTACTCATAATAGTCATATAATGTCAGCCTTCACTGAAATGAAACTACTCATAATAGTCATATAATGTCAGCCTTCACTGAAGTGAAACTACTCATAATAGTCATATAATGTCAGCCTTCATTGAAGTGAAACTACTCATGATAGTCATATAATGTCAGCCTTCACTGAAGTGAAACTACTCATAATAGCCATATAATGTCAGCCTTCACTGAAATGAAACTACTCATAATAGCCATATAATGTCAGCCTTCACTGAAGTGAAACTACTAATAATAGTCATATAATGTCAGCCGTCACTGAAGTGAAACTACTCATAATAGTCATATAATGTCAGACTTCATTGAAGTGAAACTACTCATAATAGTCATATAATGTCAGCCTTCATTGAAGTGAAACTACTCATAATAGCCATATAATGTCAGCCTTCACTGAAATGAAACTACTCATAATAGTCATATAATGTCAGCCTTCACTGAAGTGAAACTACTAATAATAGTCATATAATGTCAGCCTTCACTGAAGTGAAACTACTCATAATAGTCATATAATGTCAGCCTTCACTGAAGTGAAACTACTCATAATAGTCATATAATGTCAGCCTTCACTGAAGTGAAACTACTCATAATAGTCATATAATGTCAGACTTCATTGAAGTGAAACTACTCGTAATAGTCATATAATGTCAGACTTCATTGAAGTGAAACTACTCATAATAGTCATATAATGTCAGACTTCACTAAAGTGAAACTACTCATAATAGTCATATAATGTCAGCCTTCACTGAAGTGAAACAAGTGGATTATAGAATACAGAATTCCATTTTAACACATTATTGAAAAATGTTTAAAAACATAAAGTAGAATTTAGTAATCCTTCAAACAGGTGTTGTTATTTTTAATTTGGAGTACACTTAATGAATGGTATGAGGGCACTTTTATGATGTTAATGGCAGTGGACTATAAGTTAAGATATTCTTACATTCCTGTTTGTTTCATATGAGCAAACTACGAAACAAGTTGAATGCTTTTATATAGTTATGAGCCTTCCTAAGTAAGTGATTCAAATACTAAGAATATTCAATGAGTTTCATAGATTTTCATATGAAAGAAGCAGGACTCTTTTTAATCACATGATATAATTTCTTCGAGTTATTCACTGAAATAAATATTAACTAGAGAAACAAATTCAATCTAGCACCTCTTACATTATCACTGAACATTGCATGATGTCAACCGATGGTATAACACGTGGTAATATCATAATTATGAAATGAATTTATGACCTGGCATATAAAGGTGACAGCATATACATGCAGTCATTTGGTAATGATGTTATAACACGCCATATAAGTGATATCATTTGATAAATGGATTTATGACATGGCATATAAGTGACAGCATACATGCAGTCATTTGGTAAATGAAGTTATGACACGACAGGACATCATTTGATAAATGCATTTATGACATGGCATATAAGCGACAGCATACATGCAATGTCATTTGGTAAATGAATTTATGACACCGCATATAAATGACATCAGTTTATAAATTGTCTGCCGATGTTGAAGCAATGAAACATCTTACAATTACACTTGAGACGGTGGTAAACATTGGTTTCTTTGTTGACTTGTATTGCAGATCTTCTGCATAGAGTAACTTCCCACGTCTTCCAAGCCTCTCCCCAGCAGAGAGCACTTCCTGTTCCGAGTGATTGAGAGCTGCCATTCTCCAGTTTGTGCTGTAATATAATGAACAGGGTTTAACTGCATCCCTTAACCACCGGTTATATTAGGAAAAAGCTTTCCTCAGACAAAAGCTTTAATGAAAACTTAAAGATAAATCCCAACTTTAAATTTATTTTGCCTTTATCGTGTGTCTGTCACTGAACTGAAAATATTATTTTATAGTCGCACGAACAGCTGATATGGTGACTTTCCAGCTTCCATTGGTGGAGGAAGACCACAGGTGCACCTCCGGAAAATTGTCATGGGCGGGCGGGCACCTGGGTAGAACCACGGATGTTACGCAAACCAGCTGGATAGCTTCCTCACGTAAAGATTCCTGGTAGGCTCAAACCCACAGAGGTCAGGGGCAAGTGATTTCAAGTCAGAGACTCTAATCACTCGGTCACGGACAACCCCTCTTGGAGGGTCAAGGCCATCATCCATCAAGCTCATAAATGCACATTCTTAAAATAGTTAAAATATGGTAACAAGGATGAGGCCTGGGAGCTAAGAATGCAGAATAACTATGATAAAAAAAAGTGTAAAAAACAACAGCTGACAAAGTATTCAGAATCATGCGTTAGTCAATCCAATCAATAGAATAGAATTAAACTATGAAAACTAAGCAAAAATAGTTTCAATACCTCATACGTTAACTGATGTACTAATATGATGTGTCCCATCAATGCTACACTTAGCATAAAACAGTTAGCATGTAGGGACAAATTGTTTATTTATAGCACAGGCAGGTATTGCGCATGTCGACAAAAAACAAAAGGTTGCATATAACTTTTCACAGTATGGGAAAGTTTCAATAAGTAGTTTCAATTAATGCCTTCAGACATTAGGGTAACTCTTCCTTAAATCGGACGTGCTCCTGACTCGGACATTAATCTATGGTTGATTTTCTTCTTCAACTGGAAACGGTCAAAATTGTTATTATGTGAAAGGGTGACAATCCGATGATATCTTTCAATTAAAATAAAACAACAAGAATTATCTCAATCTATTGATTTGCTAGTTACCTTTATATCCGATGGGTTAGTAAAACAATTGTTCAAATGAGAAATAAATTATAAATCGATAGATCGTGTAGTGACAGCACTTTCTACCCCAACCTTTTAAAAACCTGATATTTCCATAGTTTCAATGAGCGATTTGTTTTGGCGAAGTCTTCATTGAGATGCCTTCATGTGCTTGGATAACCTTGCATATTATAAGAAATGTGGAGATACCTTCAAAATGCATTTAAAACTCATGAAAAGAAACCAAAACTCGAATTACAAGACTTTTCTGTTAAATATTATATTGGGCTAGTAACCTTTGAGCAGTGCTAGTGATTTTACCCAACGTCTAGTAAACTAAAAATATTAATTTCAACCCTGTGAAGGGATGGACAGACCCTCAGTGGTTAGGAAAAAATTACTAATACATGTGTTGATATGTCTCCAACACGTGATAAGTATAAGATGACTTAGCTATCAATGCTTGAGAATATTCTTAGACTTAAGCCCAAGTATGCAAATTTCAATTACAAATATTTCTATAAGTATAAAGTATAAACATTCATTTCAAGCTGCTATGTATAAGTCTGATAAATACTAATAAATAGCAACTAGCTTATCTTTGAAGGTCATGGAAATATTTGTGAACAAAATTCAAGTACTTGAGTTCAAGTCTAAGAATAGTTTGAAGAATGGTTGGTGAATTCCAGGCCAGATCTCTGCATTACAGAAGCAAAGATTTGTGTTAAAAGAACAAAATCATTCAAGTCAAGCTATTTTTAAATAATTAAATTGTTTTACAAATATTCAAATTAATAATACTTACGTAATACTTATCCTAAGGCTTTTAATCAACCTCTCAATCCACTTTTTTATCTTTTTGTGAACGTCAGCGTACACCTGTTCCACTCTTTGTAGGTAGTCGGTTGTATCACTGTCTCCACTCAAACCCAACAAGACAAATGTACAGTCATCATACTGCAAGATAGTTCCATAAAGTCAGGAATCAAGTTTCAGACACACAAGAATCAAGTTTCAGACACACAAGAATCAAGTTTCAGACACGCAAGAATCAAGTTTCAGACACGCAAGAATCAAGTTTCATACACACAAGAATCAAATTTCAGACACACAATAATCAAATTTCAGACACGCAAGAATCAAGTTTTATACACACAAGAATCAAGTTTCAGACACACAAGAATCAAGTTTCAGACACACAAGAATCAAGTTTCATACACACAAGAATCAAGTTTCAGACAAACAAGAATCAAGTTTCATACACACAAGAATCAAATTTCAGACACACAAGAATCAAATTTCAGACACACAAGAATCAAGTTTCATACACACAAGAATCAAGTTTCATACACACAAGAATTAAGTTTCAGAAAAACAAGAATCAAGTTTCAGACACACAAGAAGCAAGTTTCATACACACAAGAATCAAATTTCAGACACACAAGAATCAAATTTCAGACACACAAGAATCAAGTTTCAGACACACAAGAATCAAATTTCAGACACACAAGAATCAAGTTTCATACACGCAAGAATCAAGTTTCAGAAAAACAAAAATCAAATTTCAGACAAACAAGAATCAAGTTTCATACACACAAGAATCAAGTTTCAGACACGAACGAGGCTATCCGCACGACCGTCGTGCCGATTATTTTCTTTATCCGCACGACCGTCGTGCCGATTATTTTCTTTATCCGCACGACCGTCGTGCCGATTATTTTCTTTATCCGCACGACCGTCGTGCCGATTATTTTCTTTATCCGCACGACCGTCGTGCCGATTATTTTCTTTATCCGCACGACGGTCGTGGGAATAAAGAAACTGATCGGCACGACAATAGTATTGTTCTTTATTGGCACGACTGTAAACAGAAACGTAAAGTGTTTTACAAACTCGTAATGTATACAAAACAAATAAAATACTTAGAGAACAGTTACATTGTGTAAAATTATGGGTAAATTGTGTTTTGAATGAAAAACAAGAATCGTGTACAGTATTTTCCGAAAGGTCCGTATAAGGATATATCTCAAATGGTATACAAGTAAATAACTTATACAGTATGTATAGAACAAACTTGCCATTATGGCATATGGAATTCACATGTATACATAATAAAAACATTACAAGATGGAAAGGGTGTGTGTGTTTGCGCGCGCGGGTGCGCGTGTGTACGCGTGCGTGCGTTGTGGAACGTGCTGACATCTAATGAACTGGGACGATATAAAGACAGTCAGGTTTGCCAAATTGCCGCTCATCACCGCAATCAATCCCCTATCATCCTACTTGATTCTGTCTTCTGTTTAAATAGTTTCATTTTACACATATATTATCGAAAGATAGATATTTAGGTGAAAATGTGGCAAAACAAATAAACACACAAACTACGTATGAACAGTAAACACGTTTATTGAGCAATCAGCACTGAGATTACAATACAAACTACTTCTAAACTATTTGGGGGATACAAGAGAAAAAGAGAAGAACATGTATACAAAAATACATAACCCTATATGACGACATAGCCTATCAGAAAAATAACAATAGCTATCGCAACGTAATTATTTGCTATATCTAGACCTGAACTCCGAAGTGACAATCTATTCAACCCGCCAACCCGCCAACAACAGGCACATTTTAAAATACAAAATCATTCTTCCAAACTCTATCCATGTGTTGAGGTCATAAAATAATTAATATGTACCGATTAAAAGCCTAGTTGATGTATATCTAAAATACATGTAATTAAGTATACGTGAAATGAATTTAGAGTTGATCATTCTTAATTCGACGCAGAGGACAGTTGTTAAATTTGGTCGTTGTCGGCGGGGTAGCTACTTTAATAAGTGTCTTGCGGGAAGCCGTATGCTCGTATTGTAAGAATGAGGTTGTTAATTCATTTATTAATTTACAACAAATTGCAGATAAGTTAATGCCGTAAAATGGTAAAGCGTGCATATGCTAATTAGTTTGGCATGATTTTAGCATGATTATGTCATACACACGAAACTTAGCACTGTTAATCATGCAAATTAAATACAAGAAAAGTCACTAGTAAGTAATAAATGCCACCAAAAATAAATTCTGATAGGAATTCTTACATTGTACATTTGGTTATTCCGCCGAGGGAATTCTTACATTGTACATTTGGTTATTCCGCCGACAACAGGCAATAACCGTTCTTCCAAACTCTATCCATGTGTTGAGGTTATACAATAATGCACATGTTCGAGAAGAAGTCAAACTATTTTCATGGATACTTAAATACCTGCAATTGAGTATGCGTTAACTGAATTTAGAGTTGGTAACTCATAATTCGACGGACAATAGGGTGGTGGTTTGCCTGGCTGGTTAAAGCGTTGATAGTGTAGTTACAGAGTTCAGATTGGCAACATGTGTAAGTTACTAATATACCTTAGCTTAGAAACGAAGTACATTTGTTGTTAAAGTTCCCTGTTGTTGGCAGGATAGCTGTTTTAAAGGGATACATGGCAATCTTGATTTATTTAAAAACTAGCGGCGTCCCGTTAGTTTTTCTACGTAAATTGCATTTGTTCAATCATTAATGTTAATTATAAGAATTGTATTAAGCCATTTGTTTTTGCATATTATTATTTTTTGATATTATTGCACCTATAATATATTAAAACTTATAGTACATGTATAATAAGACGCAATAGTGAATACTTAAAATTTGATTTATTAAAATGTACCCAGGGTAAAAGTAAAAATGATACTGGATATATAAATCGATACGCCCATTTTAAATACTTCAAGATTGCCATGTGTCCCATTACTGGAAAATGGAGGGGAAAAAATCAACGCATTTGACCTTTGACGGTCAAGTGTGACATTGACGCGCCCGATACTTGCACACGACCCAACTTTTCACTGTGGTTAACATTTGTGGGACGTTTCATGTAAATCCCTTTAGTAATTTTACTCATTTGACCTTTATGTTTAAGTTTTACCTTGACCTTTGAAGTACACAAGTTATGCTTGAACACGAATCACATTCTGATTGTGGTTTAAGATTTATGTGAACATTCATGGAAATCCCTCAGACTTTCAATGTTATGGCTGCGATATGATGTTGGATCATTTTAACTTTAAGGTAGGTTGTTAAGAGCTATGTGATATTGGAAAGTGCTGCTAAACAAAACGCTGTTCTGTAACCCTATGGGAACGATTTGGTGGTGTCTATTTTGAATGTTTTAACGACGGAGTGATATGCCAAAGTACAAACCTTTATTCTAACGCAATATAAATCTGAGCATACTTTACTGTATATTGAAAACATTCAAGCCGAAAAAAAAAATTCTTTTGTACTTTAAGCAATACATATCAAGTTAATTCGGGAAAATATTAGTGCCATCAAGAAATTTTGCATTTACATCGTTTTTCAACGTCTGCCAAGATTCTTGGTTTTTGATGAAGAACGACATCTCTGTGTAGAGATTGTACACCTCCGTTCGGGGGACTTAAAACTCATTTGTAGCAAGGTCGGTGATATTTCCTTTTATGAATGCAAAGCATTAAATCTAGTACTACGAGACAGACTCTTATCTGGTGTACTTTGTAACACTGTGACGCCAGAGTGACCGTACTCCAACTGCCTCCATCTGATAGTTGTAGTACGGTATAGTCACGCCCCTTTAGCTACCCTACATTAAACGATTTAATATCTTTGAAATCATCAAAGGAAATGTCACCGAGCATGCTGCAACTACCAGATAGAGGAAGTTAGGACCGTACTCTGACGTCACAGTGTTACTAAGTACACCATGCTACAAAAAAGATAGAGTCTGTCTCAGCTCGTTGGTTATTTAAACATCTCGTTGGGCTACGCCCATCTCGGTGTTTAAATAATCCACCTCGCTGAGAGCAGACTATCTATTGCTTAACCAGCATCTCACTAAAAATAGCACGTCAAATTCCATATAAAATAACTTAAAACTGAACCGCAACAGCCGGTATAATGTAACCAACAAAAGACACACATTACTCGCAAACTTTAAGAGCATTCTGTGATTAAAATGCCATTACGTGTGTGTGTGTGTGTAGTTCTAAGGTTTTAAGACCGTCCGCCAACTAAAACGCTCGGTAACCCGGGTCGCTATGGGCACAATAGAGTCTGGTCTGATCTAGTGGAGTGTGTTGGTTGATCTTGTGCTGCTGCTGTGGTTGTCGCTTCTGTTGTGTGTGTGTAGGTGGATGTCGCTTTCGCTCTGTGTAGTCTTCGCTGTGGCGTTGTGGTGGTCTGGACTGGTCTGGCATGGTCGTTTGCTGCTGGCGTGGAGGTCCTACATCCGCTACGGTGTCCTACATCCTCTAGGGGTGACGGTCTTGTTTAGGGCCACACCCATCACAGTATGACCCCTGCGCCGCACACACCGCCCGATGTCTGTGTCACCCTGAAGTCTTCTGTGGCTTGTGAAAAACCACGGTAGAATGTGGGCTTCGCTGCAATGTGATGACCAGAGGTTTATGGTTGAGTACAGGTCCATTGCAGCATCAGCCCGCGTACCGGTTCCAACTTCAGAGATCTGGAGACATCAGATGATGTGTGCTGTGATGGGACGCAGGAGACAGCTTCACATTCAGTCAACCGATATTCAATTCAAACATGAGAATGACAAGTTCTCAGGTATTGAATATCGGCAGTGCCCTCTCCACGACGTGCACGTAGTGAAGCTCTAGAGAAGAAAATGCCATTACTTACACATTCATGGCTTACTGTTAAGCTTATGTAACATTTCGAAGTGTTTAAATGACATGTTAGCAGATAACGAAAAAAGCGTTTCTTATCCGAAAGTTTTGACGGAAGTACATGAACAGAGAATGCCCTACTGATTTCGTGTGTGTGAGTGGGAGGAATAATAATAATAATAATAAAAATAACACGCACAGATTTGCCAGAATGTTTCTAAACATAAACATTTGACAAGATACCTACAGTTTAAGTATGAACATTGAAAACGTTGAATAGAAACAATTAAAATAACCACTTATATAAGATCCTCTACATGACACACGTAATCCATTAGAACAAACGTAAATGTGTTTATTACTGCATCTGCTCGGGGTATTATTTACAATTCTTGCATACCGGACAAGGATATCCGTCATTTTACCGGGGCTAGATATTTCCATCTCACCCTAGGGTCGAGATAAAATTCACGCGCGCCAACATCCGGTATGCCGGAAAACATGCAAAACGTTAGTAGCTGGCGGCATCAACGCACAACATGTCTCTGATATGCAAAAAAAAGAATCTATCATGGGTATTCGGTGAAGATAGGGAATTCCAACCCTCGGTATAAGTGTTTTAATCGGAAACTCGGCAGAGCCTCGGTTCCGATAAAAACACTTATACCTCGGGTTGGAATTCCCTATCTTCACCGGATACCCATGAAAGATTCTTAATATATTCCTACACTTCTAGTTTTAGCTAGAATCTTTATTTGAGTAAATCTTAATAGATTTGCAAGAAGTATCTCAACATGAATATTTGACTGGATGTCTAGATTTTCGTCATTATGCAAATTTTAGCATGTTATCAGTTATTAATACATGAACTCCTCGTTATGACAAAACGGAACAACGTAACTCATTGTATCCAGTAATGTAAACAGGCACATACCTTTCGTATTGGATACAACAAATACAACTTTGCTAGACCAACACTGAATTTCTCATGAGATAAACACCATCATCTTTTTATTTAGATTTTAGCATGAGTGTTTTGTAATGAATAGAATCTTGCATTTGTGTTTATTCTGAAATCTTTGAACATCTTAAAATACTGTTGGGCATTTATGAACTTTCAGCTCGTTTTTATTTGCCTTTCTTTAATAATTGTAATGCTAGACAAATTTCGCGTTATATTAAGATTCAAAACTCTTAATAGAAAAAATTATATCACATATTTGTCTGATTTGTATAGGAAATACTGGGAATAGAAAAGCTATTTATCACGCCGATATGCACTTTTCTGCCTAATAAAGGCAGGGGCGTAGCTAGCCCTCTATTCATGTGTATTCATAATTGTGCTAGGGGGGTCCGGGGGCATGCCCCCCGGAAAATGTTCAAAACAATGGTGCAATCTGGTGCATTCTGGGCGTTCTGAGGTGCTTTTGTCAGAATCATGTGGATTCAGCCGCGTACTCGCGTATAGGCAGCTACGCGCCTGAAATGGGTGGCCTATTAAATTTTGCTTTATTAGGCAATGACCAATAGAGCAAATCGATGCGGAATCCCTCGGCGTTTATTGTACTTAATGTTATCTGACGCCATGCACGTAACGTTGCCTGACGTCATAAAACAAACAAAAGACAACAACATGCGGCGTCCTCGATAAGCGTAACATTCTGAGAAATAGGTAATAATAGTAATTCATACAACAAATGTGGATAATCTAAATGATAAATAGAATATTATGTCAGTGCCTTTTACTATCAAGTTTATTAGGCTCGGCAAGAAAAGAAGAATGGCTCGGCAGACGAAAACGCTCGCCATTCTTCGTTTTCTAAGCCTCGCCTAATAAACTTGATAGTAAAAGGCACTGACATAATACTCTCTATATCTACTCGTTTGCTCTACTGGGTACGGAACATTGCTCGGCCTTTTCCGTCAGTGGCGGGAACGCCAAATGTTCCGATTGTTTTACGGACGTCGTCGTCAGATTCCGCCACTAGGGACTAAAGATTACGGAAAATTAACGAAGCGTTTTGATTCCACTTGTTTTGTTTGTATGACGTAACGTCGTCTTTACGTTCACGTGCAAACTCGTGTAAAAAGGCGTGAACCATTAGAAATATTAATAAAATATCATTTTAAATGATGTATTCTAATACGCCCGCACTATATAGCCTAGTTTAAAATATCTCGTTATATTGAACGATATATCACTGTAATTTTTGCAACGTTTGGAGGATAAGCATTGCACATTGCACATGCAACGTCAGGAGAGTAAGCAAAGCAATGCGAAAGATTTTCGATTGTGCGTTATTTTCACATTTTAAGTGTATTAGAATAGAAATAGAACATCGTTTACGGTGAATTATCTATAATATATCACGGTTTGTCGTTCAATTGTAAACACTGTTTTTACTCGCCCTCGCGCTTCGGGCTCGTGAAATTATTGTTTACAATTGAACTCCAAACCGTGATATATTAAACGATAATTCATAGTAAACGATGTTCTATTTCTTAAATATACTCGTTTAATAACCACTGTTTTTGAGATACGGGAAATATCTCCCTCAGTAGAGAAATGGCCCCTATATAAGAACGAGTGCGGAGGGCCCCGATTTAAGAACGAGTGCTCCTCCGCACTCGTTCTTATATCGGGGTTATTTCTCTACATCGGGTGATATTTCCCGTATCTCAAAAACACTGGTTATTAAACTCTATATAAAACAACCACTTATATAAGATCCTATATATGTCACACTGCATTAGAACACACGTACATTTGTTTTTTGTTATTGCATCTGCCACAGCCATTTCCTCGGTGTATTATTAACAATTCACACACTTCCACTTGTAAGAAGAATTTTTGTTGGAGAAAGTCTCCTGCTTAAGCTAACGTAGAATCCGGCGTTACGCAGTGGTCTCTAATGGGGCCTTTGTTGTTACTATGCCATATAAACGACCTTCCGAATTCCCGAGTTAAAATATTCTCGGATAATTGTCTTCTAGAGCTTTCGCACGATTAAGTCTCAACAGGACCATACCATATTACAAAATGATTTACATAATTTAGAACAATGGGCGTCTAGTTGCAAATCAAATCAAATACAATTTTATATATTGGTCTACTTAACATTACATGAAATGCAACACACATCGATACACTGGCGCGACGGTCGTGCGGATAAAGAATATTATTCGCACGACCGTCGTGCCGATAAGAAATATTATTCGCACGACCGTCGTGCCGATAAGGAATATAATTCGCACGACCGTCGTGCCGATAATGAATATTATTCGCACGACCGTCGTGCCGATAAGGAAAATAATCGGCACGACCGTCGTGCCGATAGACATTCTCTTCAGACACACAAGAATCAAGTTTCAGACAAACAAGAATCAAGTTTCATACACACAAGAATCAAGGTACAGACAAACAAGAATCAAGTTTCAGACACGCAAGAATCAAGTTTCAGACACACAAGAATTAAGTTTCAGACAAACAAGAATCAAGTTTCAGACAAACAAGAATCAAGTTTCAGACACGCAATAATCAAGTTTCAGACACACAAGAATTAAGTTTCAGACAAACAAGAATCAAGTTTCATACACACAAGAATCAAGGTTCATACACACAAGAATCAAGTTTCATACACACAAGAATCAAGTTTCATACACACAAGAATCAAGTTTCAGACAAACAAAAATCAAATTTCAGACAAACAACGCACAAGAATTAAGTTTCAGACACATAAGAATCAAGTTTCAGACACACAAAAACCAACTTTCAGACACACAAAAATCAAATTTCAGACATACAAGAATCAAGTTTCATACACACAAGAATCAAGTTTCAGACACACAAGAATCAAGTTTCAGACAAACAAGAATCAAGTTTCATACACACAAGAATCAAGTTTCATACACACAAGATTCAAGTTTCAGACAAACAAAAATCAAATTTCAGACAAACAACGCACAAAAATTAAGTTTCAGACACATAAGAATCAAGTTTCAGACACACAAAAACCAACTTTCAGACACACAAAAATCAAATTTCAGACATACAAGAATCAAGTTTCATACACCCAAGAATCAAGTTTCATACACACAAGAATCAAGTTTCAGACAAACAAGAATCAAGTTTCAGACATGCAAGAATCAAGTTTCACACACACAAGAATTAAGTTTCAGACACCCAAGAATCAAGTTTCAGACAAACAAAGACAAACAAGAATCATGTTTCAGACAAACAAGAATCAAGTTTCAGACACACAAGAATCAAGTTTCAGACATACAAGAATTAAGTTTCAGACATGCAAGAATCAAGTTTCAGACATACAAGAATTAAGTTTCAGACACACAAGAATCAAGTTTCAGACAAACAAGAATCAAGTTTCTGACATACAATAATCAAGTTTCTTACAAGAATCAAGTTTCAGACACAAAAGAATCAAGTTTCATTCACACAAGAAGCAAGTTTCATTCACACAAGAATCAAGTTTCATACACACAAGAATCAGGTTTCAGACAAACAAGAATCAAGTTTCATACACACAAGAATCAAGTTTCATACACACAAGAATCAAGTTTCAGACAAACAAGAATCAAGTTTCAGACACGCAAGAATCAAGTTTCAGACACACAAGAATTAAGTTTCAGACACACAAGAATCAAGTTTCAGACAAACAAGAATCAAGTTTCATACACACAAGAATCAAGTTTCAGACACACAAGAATCAAGTTTCAGACAAACAAGAATCAAGTTTCAGACAAACAAGAATTAAGTTTCAGACACACAAGAATTAAGTTTCAGACACACAAGAATCAAGTTTCAGACAAACAAGAATCAAGTTTCATACACACAAGAATCAAGTTTCATACACACAAGAATCAAGTTTCAGACAAACAAGAATCAAGTTTCAGACACACAAGAATCAAGTTTCATACACACAAGAATTAAGTTTCAGACACACAAGAATCAAGTTTCAGACACACAAGAATCAAGTTTCATACACACAAGAATCAAGTTTCATACACACAAGAATCAAGTTTCATACACACAAGAATTAAGTTTCAGACACACAAGAATCAAGTTTTAGACAAACAAGAATCAAGTTTCAGACACACAAGAATCAAGTTTCATACACACAAGAATCAAGTTTCAGACACACAAGAATTAAGTTTCAGACACACAAGAATCAAGTTTCAGACAAACAAGAATCAAGTTTCAGACAAACAAAAATCAAGTTTCATACACACAAGAATTAAGTTTCAGACACACAAGAATCAAGTTTCATACACACAAGAATCAAGTTTCAGACACACAAGAATCAAGTTTCAGACACACAAGAATCAAGTTTCAGACACACAAGAATCAAGTTTCAGACAAACAAGAATCAAGTTTCAGACAAACAAGAATTAAGTTTCATACACACAAGAATCAAGTTTCAGACACACAAGAATCAAGTTTCAGACACACAAGAATCAAGTTTCAGACAAACAAGAATCAAGTTTCAGACAAACAAGAATTAAGTTTCAGACAAACAAGAATCAAGTTTCAGACAAACAAGAATTAAGTTTCAGACACACAAGAATCAAGTTTCAGACAAACAAGAATCAAGTTTCATACACACAAGAATCAAGTTTCATACACACAAGAATCAAGTTTCATACACACAAGAATCAAGTTTCAGACACACAAGAATCAAATTTCAGACACACAAGAATCAAGTTTCATACACACAAGAATTAAGTTTCAGACACACAAGAATCAAGTTTCATACACACAAGAATCAAGTTTCATACACACAAGAATCAAGTTTCAGACAAACAAGAATCAAGTTTCAGACACACAAGAATCAAGTTTCAGACACACAAGAATCAAGTTTCATACACACAAGAATCAAGTTTCAGACACACAAGAATTAAGTTTCAGACACACAAGAATCAAGTTTTAGACAAACAAAAATCAAGTTTCATACACACAAGAATTAAGTTTCAGACACACAAGAATCAAGTTTCATACACACAAGAATCAAGTTTCAGACACACAAGAATCAAGTTTCATACACACAAGAATCAAGTTTCATACACACAAGAATCAAGTTTCAGACAAACAAGAATCAAGTTTCAGACAAACAAGAATCAAGTTTCAGACACACAAGAATCAAGTTTCATACACACAAGAATTAAGTTTCAGACACACAAGAATCAAGTTTCATACACACAAGAATCAAGTTTCATACACACAAGAATTAAGTTTCAGACACACAAGAATCAAGTTTCAGACAAACAAGAATCAAGTTTCAGACACACAAGAATCAAGTTTCATACACACAAGAATCAAGTTTCATACACACAAGAATCAAGTTTCAGACACACAAGAATCAAGTTTCAGACACACAAGAATCAAGTTTCAGACAAACAAGAATTAAGTTTCAGACAAACAAGAATTAAGTTTCAGACACACAAGAATCAAGTTTCAGACAAACAAGAATCAAGTTTCAGACAAACAAGAATTAAGTTTCATACACACAAGAATCAAGTTTCAGACACACAAGAATCAAGTTTCAGACACACAAGAATCAAGTTTCAGACAAACAAGAATCAAGTTTCAGACAAACAAGAATTAAGTTTCAGACAAACAAGAATCAAGTTTCAGACAAACAAGAATTAAGTTTCAGACACACAAGAATCAAGTTTCATACACACAAGAATCAAGTTTCATACACACAAGAATCAAGTTTCAGACAAACAAGAATCAAGTTTCAGACACACAAGAATCAAGTTTCATACACACAAGAATTAAGTTTCAGACACACAAGAATCAAGTTTCAGACACACAAGAATCAAGTTTCATACACACAAGAATTAAGTTTCAGACACACAAGAATCAAGTTTCATACACACAAGAATCAAGTTTCATACACACAAGAATTAAGTTTCAGACACACAAGAATCAAGTTTCAGACAAACAAGAATCAAGTTTCAGACACACAAGAATCAAGTTTCATACACACAAGAATCAAGTTTCAGACACACAAGAATTAAGTTTCAGACACACAAGAATCAAGTTTCAGACAAACAAGAATCAAGTTTTAGACAAACAAAAATCAAGTTTCATACACACAAGAATTAAGTTTCAGACACACAAGAATCAAGTTTCATACACACAAGAATCAAGTTTCAGACACACAAGAATCAAGTTTCATACACACAAGAATCAAGTTTCATACACACAAGAATCAAGTTTCAGACAAACAAGAATCAAGTTTCAGACACACAAGAATCAAGTTTCATACACACAAGAATCAAGTTTCAGACACACAAGAATCAAGTTTCATACACACAAGAATCAAGTTTCATACACACAAGAATTAAGTTTCAGACACACAAGAATCAAGTTTCAGACAAACAAGAATCAAGTTTCAGACACACAAGAATCAAGTTTCATACACACAAGAATCAAGTTTCATACACACAAGAATCAAGTTTCAGACACACAAGAATCAAGTTTCAGACACACAAGAATCAAGTTTCAGACAAACAAGAATTAAGTTTCAGACAAACAAGAATCAAGTTTCAGACAAACAAGAATTAAGTTTCAGACACACAAGAATCAAGTTTCAGACAAACAAGAATCAAGTTTCAGACAAACAAGAATTAAGTTTCATACACACAAGAATCAAGTTTCAGACACACAAGAATCAAGTTTCAGACAAACAAGAATCAAGTTTCAGACAAACAAGAATCAAGTTTCAGACAAACAAGAATTAAGTTTCAGACACACAAGAATTAAGTTTCAGACACACAAGAATCAAGTTTCAGACACACAAGAATCAAGTTTCAGACACACAAGAATCAAGTTTCAGACACACAAGAATCAAGTTTCAGACAAACAAGAATCAAGTTTCAGACAAACAAGAATCAAGTTTCAGACAAACAAGAATTAAGTTTCAGACACACAAGAATTAAGTTTCAGACACACAAGAATCAAGTTTCAGACACACAAGAATCAAGTTTCAGACACACAAGAATCAAGTTTCAGACAAACAAGAATCAAGTTTCAGACAAACAAGAATTAAGTTTCAGACAAACAAGAATCAAGTTTCAGACACACAAGAATTAAGTTTCAGACAAACAAGAATCAAGTTTCAGACAAACAAGAATCAAGTTTCAGACACACAAGAATTAAGTTTCAGACACACAAGAATTAAGTTTCAGACACACAAGAATCAAGTTTCAGACAAACAAGAATCAAGTTTCATACACACAAGAATCAAGTTTCAGACAAACAAGAATCAAGTTTCAGACACACAAGAATCAAGTTTCAGACAAACAAGAATCAAGTTTCAGACAAACAAGAATTAAGTTTCATACACACAAGAATCAAGTTTCAGACACACAAGAATCAAGTTTCAGACACACAAGAATCAAGTTTCAGACAAACAAGAATCATGTTTCAGACAAACAAGAATTAAGTTTCAGACACACAAGAATTAAGTTTCAGACACACAAGAATCAAGTTTCAGACAAACAAGAATCAAGTTTCTGACATACAATAATCAAGTTTCTTACAAGAATCAAGTTTCAGACACAAAAGAATCAAGTTTCATTCACACAAGAATCAAGTTTCATTCACACAAGAATCAATTTTCAGACAAAAAAGAATCAAGTTTCAGACAAACAAGAATCAAGTTTCAGACATACAAAATAATTAAATTTGAGATACATAAGAATCAAGTTTTAGACAAACAGGATTCAAGTTTCAGACACACAAAATAATTAAATTTCAGATACACAAGAATCAAATTTTAGACAAACAAGAACCAAATTTCAGACACACAAGAATCAAGTTTCATTCAGACACACAATAATCAAGTGTCAGACACACAAGAATCAAGTTTCAGACATACAAGGATCAAATTTCAGAAAAACAGCAAACCAGAACTATAGAAAGATTCTAGTTAGTAACTTATTCTTGAGCTAGGTTCTTTCTATTTCAAAATTATGAGTTATTAAAAACAAATTGGTTGAAACCATCTGGGTTTTTTTGAAGAGCATTCAAGCTGCCATGGAATAAGCCTGTTTTATTATTATTTGCTGTGACGGGCACCAATGTCGTACATGATTCTTATTATGTAGAACATACCTTAGTCAGGACACTGACAATGGTTGATGCTAGCTCCTTCGATACAGTTTTTTGTGACATTTTCTTATGTAAATAATAGGGAAGTATGACGATACAGCCTGGGGATAGGAGCAGCTCTGTAATACCCTGAAAGTGACAAAATAAAGGTTAATGCCTAGCTGCCAGAGGATAGGAGCAGCTTTGTTATACCCTGAAAATGATGAAAATTAATAAAGGTTAATGCCTGGCTGCCAGGGGATAGGAGCAGCTCTGTAATACAATGAAAGTGATGAAATAAAGGTTAATGGCTAGCTTCCAGGAGATAGGAACAGCTTTGTAATACCAAGAAAGTGATGAAATAAAGGTTTAATGCCAGCTGGCTGCCAGGGGATAGGAGCAGCTCTGTAATACCATGAAAATAATGAAATAAAGGTTAATGCCTGGATACCAGAGGATAGGAGCAGCTCTGTAATACCAAGAAAATGATGAAATAAATGTTAACGAATGGCTGGCAGGGGATAGAAGCAGCTCTGTAATACCATGCAAATGATGAAATAAAGGTTAATGCCTGGCTACCAGAGGATAGGAGCAGCTCTGTAATACCCTGAAAATGATAAAATAAAAGTTAATGCCTGGCTGCCATGGGATAGGAGCAGCTCTGTAATACCATGTAAATGAAATAAACGTTAATGTCTGGCTGCCAGGGGATAGGAGCAGCTGTGTAATACCATGAAAGTGATGTAATAAAGGTTATGGTATGGCTGCCAGAGGATAGGAGCAGCTCTGTAATACCATGAACATGAAATAAAGGTTAATGTCTGGCTGCCAAGTGATAGAAGCAGCTGTGTATTACCATGAAAGTGATGAAATAAAGGTTATGGTATGGCTACCAGAGGATAGGAGCAGCTCTGTAATACCATGCAAATGATGAAATAAAGGTTAATGCCTGGCTGCCATGGGATAGGAGCAGCTCTGTAATACCATGAAAATGAAATAAAGGTTAATGTCTGGCTGCCAGGGGATAGGAGCACCATGAAAGTGATGAAATAAAGGTTATGGTATGGCTGCCAGAGGATAGGAGCAGCTCTGTAATACCATGAACATGAAATAAAGGTTAATGTCTGGCTGCCAAGGGATAGAAGCAGCTGTGTAATACCATGGAAGTGATGAAATAAAGGTTAATGCCTGGCTGCAAGGGGATAGGGGCAACTCTAATACCCTGAAAGTGATGAAATAAAGGTTAATGCATGACTGGCAGGGGATAGAAGTAGCTCTGTAATACCATGCAAACGATGAAAATAAAGGTTAATGCCTGGCTACCAGAGGATAGGAGCAGCTCTGTAATACCATGAAAATGATATAATAAAGGTTAATGCCTGGCTGCCAGGGGATAGGAGCAGCTCTGTAATACCATGAACATGATGAAATAAAGGTTAATGCCTGGCTGCCAGGGGATAGGGGCAACTCTAATACCCTGAAAGTGATGAAATAAAGGGTAATGCATGGCTGGCAGGGGATAGAAGCAGCTCTGCAATACCATGAAAATGATGAAATAAAGGTTAATGCCTGGCTACCAGAGGATAGGAGCAGCTCTGTAATACCATGCAAATGATGAAATAAAGGTTAATGCCTGGCTACCAGAGGATAGGAGCAGCTCTGTAATACCCTGAAAATGATGAAATAAAGGTTAATGCCTGGCTGCCA